>VYXC01007718.1:35717-130271 GCA_013397175.1 Platysteira castanea
TAGATTTTATTTCTTTGCTGCTATGACTGGAAAAGCTCAACCAAAAGGCAAAAATGTCTATTTTTTCAATATGTAAAATACATTTTTATATATAAAAAATAACCCACAAACACTTTATTACACACACACAGATCCTTCCCTTTTCAAAACTCCAGGTTCTCCTCTCTCTCAGAAACCAAGTTCTGCCCTGATCCTGTTTCCTTTCATAAAGTTCACTCCTCACCTTACAGCATTGCAGCCAGAGGGAGACAGGGCAAGGGAAGACTCTTTTGGAAAATTTTCTTCCTCCATCTATTGGCACAGCAGTTAAGCCACCTGACTTAAAGAATCACAGAATTAACTAGGTTAGAAAAGACCTTTGGGATCATTGAGACTTCCTGCTGCTGCTGTTATTCTTAAAGCAAAAAGGGATTTTAAGAAGTTGGGTATCAACTTTCAGTGAAAGATAGGGATAAATCTGAAAAAGAGGTTTTTAAAGCAAGACGTAATACTTCAGCTTTTTTGTTTTAACTACACGGGCCATTTTATCCCTTAAAGTAACAGTTCTAGTTGGATTCCACATATACACAGGTATCTATCTGCCTCTACACCCAAATTTCATACACTGATGCCTCTGCCATAGCATCTTAATCTGATTTTCATGGTTTTCTTGCCTTTCTTGTGCTGCTTTGTTTCTCCTCAGTTGTGATCTGGGCCAATTTTCCCCATAGTGTTTAGATACTTAAATATTCATGGAAGACTTTGAAAAACACTTTGACACTTAGCATTGACAAATAGCTGCTTTCCTGTAACTATAGTATCAGAACAGATATGACATACAGGGGCTTCCAACACACTTTATTGCAAAAATGGTGGGCTCTCGTGTGCTGCAGGCTGTGGTTGTTTTGTGCCACATGTATTTCCTGAGCCCTTGGTTTTAGACATGAATATGCCTTTTGTGTTGGCCTATAGTCACTGCTTTGGAGTTACTGCTTTGTGTACATCGGCTGAATTCCTTTCTGCAGTAGTGATTATTCTGAATAACAACAGAGATTTGCTGCATTTAAAAAACCTCCTGCTCACTCAAAAAAACCAGAGCAGCTATTATAAAAGTAATTGTTTTTCAACCCTCCTTTAATTAAAGAGAATAGTTGGGGAGAAAATCATGTGAGAAAGACACAGGAAATCATAGTAAGACTTCACCAAAGAACTAAGTGTCCAGTGAAAATGTAACAGCATTTATTCAGATCATTATGATGAGGGGACATAAAAACTACTAAGAGACAAGTCTGACATGGTGTGTGCAGAACAGATAATTTTAAATAATTTAAATTTTTTTGGTTTTGTTTGGCTTTTTTTTAAAAGCAGAATAACATCCCCTATACAGAACAATAACTGCTTGCTTATTTCAAGTTTCCATCCTTATACACAATGCACCTACTAAAGGGAAATCTCAAGATCTTAGAACTATCCATTGGAAATTTATCCCTAAACTTAAAGTGTTGGTGGGAGCCAACATTTTCTGATCCTCGATCCCAGACTTTAAAGATGACCCTTCTGGTACACCAAATGCTCTACAAAAAGTACAACCCACAGATACGATTACAAAAAACGGGGTGAACAAAAGAATTCACAGTGAGATGCAGCACAGCTCATAAAGGGTAGTACTGGGTATACTTGGATCACCATCCTAAATTTTATCCTATTCCTTTTACACAGAGGAAACAATCCCACCAACCCTCTCCAAAACTAAATTTTTGCTTCAACCCTTGATACTGTTTCTAAGCAAACCACTTTTTCAGAGCTTGTTGGTGTTTCCCTGGTACTGGCCACAGGATTTGTGTACCAGCTTCAAAGCCAAACACTGGAATTTTGGGCAGCTGCACCCCATGGTGTATGAGGGGATCAGAGGCTAAATCCTGGTCCTGGGTGGCTCCTTTACTTTCTTCTTCTTTTTAAAAAGTTCAAGGGCCAAGTCTATTTTGTGCTTCCTCATATTGGGCTGTCAGTGAGTAGAGCTAAAGGCAAAAATACCTTGAGGATCATCACTTCTTTAATTTATGAAGGAAAAAGTATAGTTAAAATATAAGAAGTATTTTTAGAATTTGGTTCCTAAATTCATATTTACATAATTGAGTAGAAATTAGATTTTGAAAAAGTTTTTGGAACTTTCACTTACTTAAAGAGGACAGTGGTGCCTTGAATATTAAATTCTGCTCTTCAGAAGATCCTAAATGGGTTTGTGTGCCTGGGGAATATGAACCCTGTTACACATAATGCCTTTTCAAATGCTGCTCCATGCCTAACTGGAGATTAGGGAGCTTAACTCTAAACACCGTTTGTTTCCAACATTTGGGTTTCAAATATGACTATTTTTAAAAAAATAATTAAATATGCACACCATGATTTATAGGTATTACTCTGAAGATCACCTCAGCAGAGGGTTGAATCACTGCTTTGATGCAATTAACTCCAGACTCTAATTGAGGTACATCAGCAGGCCAGTCTGAGGCATCTCCAAAACTCCCAGGCGTGCATCCTTCAGCCCTAACACGTAATGGAAAGAAAAAAACCCTAAACATTTCAGCTAGTCTGCATAGTTTAAAAGTGTGCAAAAACTAGCACAAGTGCCCAGAAGCAAGTAGTGATTCTTTCCTCTGAAGTATGTTCCCTGAAAAGTGCGTAAAAATATGAAAAATATTTTGAAGTCTGGTAGGAATTCAGGGAAAATAAGGCATATTTCTATTTTCCTCCTCTTCTGGCCTTCTGATTAAAACAGTCAAGCTGTCTGGGTACCTTGTGCAAGCCCCACATACACATATTAAACCCAGGACCTCAAACAGCATTTATTAAAATCTTACTAGGATTGGTCTTTCTGAAAATAAATGTGATGCACATTTTCTTTTTATTGCACTGCAGATATAACTAACCAGGAAAAGGCTTGGCAATGATGAGAGATCCTGGGAGAATTTTCAAGAGCAAATCATGATGATTACTGCAAGTGCTGGCTTTATAACTGCAGGAAAACTTTGAGAGTCTCCATTTTAGCAACTTGGTGTTTTATGTTCTAAATTGTACAGGTTTTTCCTATTCCGTTTTAGCATATTAATGTTAAATATTTTGTGTGTGTGCACAGCAGATTACACAACTGTACACTTCAGCTAACCTGCTTCTTATAAAAAAGCTGAAGCAAACATAGATCATTCCTTCCAAATAAAACATGGAAATTTTCTTTTAAAGATCATCTAGAAAGGAAACCACTGGCACCAGAACAGTCTAGCTCTGTTTACCTAATGCCGAGATGGCAAAAACCTTTTAACTGGTCATGTATCCAAACCTGCTCTCCTCCCACTTTTGGTACTGAAAATTAACATCAGGGCTGCTGAACCATAAACATGTACTGGAAAACTTAAAATGTCAAAGATATTGTTCATAACCCTCTCAACACCTTTTCTTTTTATCCCACTCTGGACCTTGTCAGGTTGAGAGCTGAACTCCAAATATTTGTTCAGTTAAGGCAAAAAGCCAGAAACCTCATTGCTTGGGATTTGGTTCATCTACACCCAATCAACACAATGTTTTTGTGGAACACTTATTACACTAATTGCTAGACAAGCACCTTTTTTTGTGGTCACAGGCCATATTAGTACCCCAAGTATTAAAACAAACAACAAGAAATGAACCTTTAAGAAGCAGTTTGGTGCAATACACAGAGACCAAGAGCAGATGTAGGAAATATGAAGGATAATCTCCAAATTTAAGTTCACCTGTGGATAGTGCTCAGCTTCTTAAGAGCTACAGGTGTGAAATATTTCAACAGATGAAGTGACACTATTGCTGTCCAAATCACACATCGATATTGTATGGCAATACCTTCTCCTGGAGCAAATAAACATCCATTCACTTTTCATGACACAAACCTCTACATCTAAGGAAGGAATGGAAGTTCTGTCCAGGGCTGCTACGTTTCCAAAGTACTTTTGCAAGACTACTACGTATATGTGCACGCACACACACACATAAAAATTTACTGCGGCAGTAATAGCTAAACTTAAATTTCACTGTGATAAAAATCTTTCTTGGCTCTTAGTGGACTATGAAAGCTAGAGAGGTGCCCATCACTCCCTAATTAGCTACAAAGAGCAATGAATTCTAAATTACTTAATCAAAACAGCCATACTGTAATTTGTCTGTACTCCCTAAGTGTGGCACTATGTCACAACTGTCATACATGAACGGATTGTTATTATTTTTTTACATAAATAAAAATCTCAGTAAAGAAAAAGGGCTAATGATCACATTTTCACCTTTTTCAATGTCACATTACAAAGTTTTCGTGGAATAGAGCAGCTGCACTTCATGCACCTGCACAGTCAGCACCTGTGCTTCATGAGGTAATAGTGATGATGTCAGTGTGTAAAAGCGTGGCCACTGGTACTTACCAGATAATGCCATGTTCAGATCACATCATGGAGAAATACCAAATCACCTCTCAAGTCAATCTTAGTGCACAAGGCACCAAGTTCTCTTTTGATTTTTAAGAGCAAGATGTTGTGTATTTGTAAAAAACATACTTCATATACATATTTGCAATTTATAATGGCACATACAGCAATGAAAACTCTCTGCAACTGGTAACATATAGTTTGAGTGAAACAAGAAAAAACTTACCTATTTGAAAAAGGAACACTTGACAAGCAACATTAACAAACTTCTGCACCAATATGTACTGGAGTTTCCACCAGCTTCCCTCCAACTAGAGTGTCCTCACAAAGCTAGTAACTGGAAGTGACACAGGGCTAATATCAATTTCACTTGCTTCCTACCACCTACAACTTTAGGAGTCACATTTTCAATTTTATATTCACATCCTTAGACCATCCAGGAGCTCAGATAGATCTGCACAGTGAAGCCCCTGTAGCTTCACTGGTGAAAATGAGATGTATTGTCAAAAGTTAATATCATGCCTCTGATTCTGAATGTACTGTGGACAGCACGTAAGTACGGAAAATGTATTGCTGGAATACGGGGGAGAAAACTGCTTAGAAATCTAATTAAAGGGGAATTGTATACTGCTATTTAGAAAATGTTACACTGTCTATAGAGTGTGGAAACTCCTGTTTTCCTTAACAAAAGAAAGGGGAAAAGCCTAGAAATTAAGAGTGGATTCTCAATCATAATAACAATTAATGTTGTGAATCCTGCCAAATTTTAAATGAAGAAAGATTAAGTGTAATCTGTAAACCAAGAACTGATATCAGTGAACTTAGAAGCAAACTCACCTTCTGTCACTAGCTCAGTAAGAGAGGCCAGCCTAGGAGACTGATTCTTTCCGGCACATCACTGCTCCTGGCTCCCAGAAGACTGGGAATTCATATTATTTGGCTTTTTGGTGCAGGGTTTTCAATCAGATTCATGTTGAAAATTGTTCTAGCTGTACATTTGTTTTTTGAGAGGTACTAGGAGGTAATCTACAATTCTGACAAAGTGTGGTTGGCATCCAGGCACCTTCCCAGACACACTGGGCATCCGTTTGCTGCTTCACAGGACAGAGTTTACACATCAAAACCGAACAACTTGATTTATTTAAAATTCACCTCAAAATGCATTGTGTTTAGTTTCTTTTTTAAAATGAACATTCAAAGCATCAAAATATTACTAATTTAAAAAGAACCTTTGTTAAGAATAAGATAATTTACATACTGTAGATTGTGGCTGTGAGGGGAGAGAAACAACCAATGGTAGATTAGGCACAGTACAAAGGCCAACATGCCAGAAAACAATGCAGCTTTTATGCTCAACTTTTAAATGATCTGGACAAAATAAAACAATTGGGCAGGAAAATGAAACCAACCACTTACTTGAGGGTGTTTGTATAAAATAAAAGTGTTAGTAAGTTTTCTATCTAGACCTAACTCATTCACGTATTTAAAGAATTCTATCTTCTTCCAAATAACAAAAAATGTTTCTAAACCAAGGCAGATTATTATTTGGAACTGGCATAGTAAAATAAAGGATCACAGTATACAGAGCTTAAAATCCTGTACCAGGAAAGAGCAACAATTGGTTTACAAGGGGATCATTTAGGTATATTATCTAATTTTTAAAAACAGAGATATAAAATATCAGTTGCATAGGGATTTAAATATAAGGCCAAGCAGGAGATTAAAGTAAAATAGAGCTCATAAGAAGGGCACTATGGTGTCAAAACATAGTATTTCCATTTGAATTAATGTCTAATTCAAAATCACAGTATTTTGCTAGTACTACAAAAAGTGAATGTCAAACTGTCCCATTAATGTTGAACTGAAAACTGACATTAGAACTTCCAAACAGTACAAAACTAAAGCTCATTGTCTAAACCTGATCAGTGTATTAGCACAACAGTGCTTGGTACGTACCTGATTTATATACTCTACCTTCTGTAAATAATATAAAGGTTATTTCTTGTTAATAAGTGTGAGATCACAATATTACTGCATGCCATCAGTGGTTTGCAGGCTTACTTGACATTTAATTATTCAGTCTTTGAAAGTGTAAGATCCCACCCTGCAGAATCTTCACCCATTGAACACAGAACACTGTCATTAATAAAATACAATAGAAGTTCCACCACTAACAACTAACATATAAGCCAGGATTTTAGGTCTAAACCCAGTACAGTTCATTATTATTAACTCACAGCAATTTTTTGTTAGGAAGGTAACCTGTAGACTTCCAAATAATCTTGTGTGTATTAAATATAAACAAGTATGTAACTAACGGTCATCTCTTGGCATTTCAAGTAGATTATTCAATTGTGAAAGTATTTCTGCAAAATCAATTTTGAGTTGTTAAAATGAAGTTCAAATATTAATTTCCGTATCTACATGTAGCTTAATTAACCTAACATTGTAAGGAATAGTAGTGTAAGGAAAAAAGAATTCTCCAGATGAATTAGGCATTAAGGTACACTAACTGGGAATACCTGAACCAACATTGTAACTGAAAAAGTGCATAAACATAGTAATACTACAAATGTGTTAACTACAGAACAAAAGGTTTTCTGAAAGCTAAGTGATATTACTTTACATGTTATTTACAGGCTGTGATTTTTCCAGACACCACAGAGCCAATTCACGATCTTAAAGTTCCTTTGATATATTCAAAGTGTCCTTTGGCTTCCATCCTTTGCAGTGAAGAACTGATTCCCACCGCGGGGAATCAGGTACTGTACAGCCGAACAACACCACCATTGTGGTTCTGTGATTCTTCAAAATTCGCTTCTTTCCATTCTTTGAAGACAAGGCAGTGTTTTCACTTCACGCTTTTCGTGGGCGTCTCGGACTCCGTAGACTGTCTGCCATCAGTCCACGCCTCCCGCGTGCTCTTCAGGGCCAGCGTTTTCTGCTGGTCCACCACAACGTAATCAACCCTCTCGTCTGCCACGCTGCTGCCCGAGCCACTGCTCTTTTTCTGGGAACAGTGAGAAACAAGTTCAAATAAACTAACAACAAGAAAGCAAACAGATGTCCCAAATAGATACAGAACAAGCACAGGTTCCTCTGAAAGGTCCAACACCCATTTGAGAAATGACCATTAAGATGATCTTGCTGAAGGCAATTTTAAGCTCCTGATGGCAGAACTTGCAAGAGCTGAGCATCTGCTTACCTTACGAGGTGGGGTAGACTTTCCTGAATCTAGGTCCAGATCTAAATATTCCACTTGTTTATCTCCTTTAGGTTTTACCATAGGGCTGCTTCCTCCATCAAGGCTGCTGCTTCCAAACAAATTCTGAAATCATAATATAAACAACCTCAGCTACAAATGTACAACTAGTGATCCACATTATCAAATATGCTTACTAGAAACTGCCGAAATGTAAAATGTTAAGGAAATGACTGAGACTCTTGCAATCACTTAAATCATGCAAATTTCATTGACCCTGTATGGCAAGGGGATACATCTTATGTCAAAACTGGGACAGAGTCAAAAGCCAGTGGGAGGAAAAACCCAAAAACCACCACCCGCAAATTTAAGGTTGCCACCAAACCCATCTGTGCCTTCCACTTAATGTCCCCTTCATATAATGACATAAGAACAGAATGTGTTTTGCACTCTTTAAATGTAGTTGTTATATCTCAAATTTAGCATTACTTAAGCACTAACTCTTTTACTTCCTTAAACTGTTGTTAAATACCTACAATAATTTTGGCTTTATAGAAGTAGCAAAGCTTCAAATGAAACTTTTACATTTCAATCAAAATTCATCATGATTAAGCTGAAAATCAGAATATTGTTCAACTGACAAGATCAAAATATTAAAACTTTGGAAAATATGTGTGGGGTTGCCTGAACTGAAGTTGCATTGTATATACCTAAATTTCAATTAGCCCAGGTTTTACAACCTCACCTCCTCTGTCCTCTCCCAGCCTGATCCCTCCCTCTTAACAGGTGTTATAGGAACAGTACAATAGAAGGACTCTTCTCTAAAAGATAAAGAAAAAACAGGAAGACAGAGGGCAGCAGTCAGCAAAAAATGAAGAGGAAGGCAGAAGGAAAGACAGAAGGGTAAGGCTGAGAGCAACTTGAAAGAAAAAGCAGAATATTGCTGATTTTATTAAATAAAACAGAAGTGTGACACGTCAAAACAAGATGCTCCATAGCTGATGACAGAAAAAGATGAAGAAATACGGACTCCTTGCTAAGATAGAGTTGGTACAAATAAAAGTTCTCAGAAAGTCTATTTAATTGTCAGATTTTAAAACAGGCCATGAGATATCTGGAAATGTTCTGGTTCTTTAGGAAATAAAATATTTTATGGGTTAAAGCTCAGTGGGCTGGGCTTTTTAAATTGAAGTTATCCATTATATCTGTATTGTCCAACTCATTTAAAATGAAGTGGCAACAAGGACAAACACAAACAACTGATATGAAGTTCATTTTTGTTGCTCAGATTCTCTGAACAAATTTCTGCATATTAAACACACAAAAATCAGATTCTGTATCAATGTTTCCAGCATAAATTTAAAAAGCTGTTACTCTTTAAACAAAAAATAATCTGTTATTTCAAACAAACTAGGCAGGCAGAACATATGCATTAGGAAACAGAAACTTTAAATACATGCAAATGAAACCAAAAGGAAATCTGTAGAACAACCTTAAAGAAGGACCAGTGCAAGCAAACAGAAGATATTAATGAGCTGGGGCATTAATTGTGCCATTAATTGTACTTGGCATTGAAGTTAAGCCCCTGGAACAGCCATAAGAATCAACAGAAACCCGTGGGTTGAACTGTGCAGGGAGAACCATGGGCACGGGTGGGGCTAGCCCCTGGTGTAAAATGGGATGTTTCTTGCACCTGTGGAACGGGACATCACCCATTACTTACCAGTGGCCCTTGCAAGAGAGGGGCTAAGATTTAACATCAGCAGCTCCCCCGTGCTCGGTGCCTTTCCCCTGGGAAGCGCAGCTGCACTGTCAGGCACGGCACAAGGCGCAGCTCGGGGCGCTCCGCAGGCTCCGGGGCCTGCACCCCGCCAGAGCTCCCGCGGGGAACGGCACAAGGGGCACCTGGGACGTGGCATCCAGAGGCAGCGCTGGTGAGCTGGGGGGCAGGGACACTGGAGGAGACTGGGAGGGGATCCAGAGCAGCAGGGGACAGGGAAGTGAACAGCATTGCGAGAGGGGAGTCCAGGGGCAGGGAGATGGGCCAGCACATGCCACATAAGGAGGCAGACACACAAACAGAATAAAAAGGGTGCTAGACAGGCTCTCCCCAAAGAAGGTCTTACATAAATGATTTAAAGATGAAAAATGCTGCTGTATTCCCTACTAAGAACTCAAACATGGGAATGCACCAAACAGGCTGGATGGGGCTTTTAACAATCTGGTCTAGTGGAAGGTGTCCCTGCCCATGGCATGGGAGGTTGGAACAAGATGGTCTTTAAGGTCCCTTTCAATCCAAACGATTCTGTGATGCTATACTGGACAAAGCTGAGCTCAAGATACAGGCTTTCCTCCAGGGTTTTATGCATATTCTAAACCACATTTTAGCTTAGGCCTAAGTCTACTGCTGTTGTCTTCCATAAAACTACTGCTTATGGGGTCTTCTTTTTCTCCCTCTCCTTCTCCTCACCAAACAAAAACCACAGTGTGTATCATTAACTTTTCCTAACTAGCTGCACTCCATGCTGAGTATCTGAAGCTCCATTATCTGAGAAAATTCTCCCCCAAAGGGGAAAAAATACAGACACTCAATACACAAAGACTCCTTCTATCCTCTTCTTTGAAAGAAGCTTAATAAAATACACATGGTTCAGTTTTCATAGAATGTGTACAACAAGTATCAATCCTTTTTTCCCCCTATTCCTTCTACGTTTCTTGGAAGATGTCCTTTTAATACAGTTTTTTTTAAGCATGTCTCCAAAGTCCTAGGACAGTTTATTTCCCTTTATGTCATAATACTGAACTGGTGCATAGCCCAAGGACAAGCAATTACAAAGAGGGGACAGATTCTCGGAAAGAGGTGGAAAAAAAGAAAAGTCATGCCTTGAACTGTTTTATAGAATAGATATGTATATCAACCATTCTCTTTATGCTCTTAACTTCTTCAGTGAAATCCTACCAAAATTACAGCTTTGCTATGGAGATTTTTTTATCATTCTGTTGATCTAGAAGTATAAAGGGAGTGATGTTGAGTGAAGGATCTGTGTTTGCATGATTTAAAAGTAAGGACTGCACAGGAAGAGAGTAGTTAAGATGTAGATTTTACATACTGGGTCTTCAGTGGACTGATTTGGGTTCATGGATACATAATTCTCTTCACTGTCATGCGAGTCACTGCTGGAAGTTGTGCTATGAACTGAATCCGGTCTGGGAGACACGGGAAACCTGGAGGAGCTAATTACCAGGAATTATTTTACAAACAATACATCTCGAATATCTTAAACCTCCTGGTAAACAACAAAAATAAACATATTAGAGCTGAAATTTTCATTCAAGTTTAATAGAGTGTCACATTTTTCGGTTATACACAGTCCCTTATATTTAATATCACAAAATAAAAATTCACACGGACACACTTTATTTCAATGCACAGATACACACACACATATATACACACTTCTAAAGGAAACTTCAAGCTAAAAACAAGCTAAAAATATGATACAGATATACACACATTTAGTAACATTCTAGTCAACAAAAATTATTAATCTGAATGAAGAAAAGTCAAGAAACTTACTCTCGTGCAAAGCTTCTGGTGATAGGAGATCTAACTGGGGCTTGGAATTCTTCCCATTCAGGCAGAGGTTTTATTTCTAGTGGAGCTGGTTTTGCTATGTAAGAAACAGACAATCTTAAGGCACAGAACATTCCTAAACAAACTTAAATTTAATAGCTTTTCACAGCCTAAATAAAGAAAAAACCTCTATCTTTCAAATAGTAAATAGTAGTAAGGAAAAGGAGACACTGTTACATCTTCAGAAAGATATGATATTTTAACTTATGCTTTTAATCTTTCCAGGTAATGAAAAGAAACATCAATTAAAAAAATTAGAATATAAAATTTAAAAAACCCACTGCGATTTCCGAATTTTGCAGCATATACTTGTATGTAGTAATTCTGTTTTGAAAAGAGATTCTGAAAGTGGCAGCATCGTGTTCTGTCCTCATTCTGCCGTGATGACTCGTTGAGCTGGCAAGCCCAGGACAGGGCTGATGGGCTGTTTCAGCAGAGCCAGCTCTGGAGACTTTTCTTGGCTCAGGGCCAGTTGTTATAATGCAAACTCTGCCCTTGCTGTGTACATGTGTCCTCACTGGTGAGGTTTCACAGCTCCAAGTGTGGGCAGAACCTGCAGCTAAGACTAAGTCTGCAAAAGTGAGAAATGAGCCAACAGCAGGAAGAGCCTGGCTCACTTTGGTGCTCAGCCACAGTCAAGCAGAGCAATGCCACTCATGACAGCTAACACTGTTCTCAAAAATGTGCCATTTTAAAATTCCATTTTCAGAACAGAACCACAAATAGACTATTGGCAATAAACACATTATCCCTCCCTCCAGCTTACATATCTCACCCCTCTTAAACATTAGAAAAAAGATAAAGTATAGAAAGACTTGTGGAAAAAAAATATCAGAGTCAAACTGCTGTCAACTTTATCCCCCCTAAAACTGTTTTTAGAAAACTAAATGCAATGTCATCATAAAAACAGCCCTTTCTCTCCTGCCCCCTCCCACCATGAGTTTTCTGCCTCTTGGCAGGTTCACTAAGATCAAGTGTCAGGCATGTAGTGACAGAACTGGAGGTGACATAGGCAAGATGATACTAAAGCATGACTGACACAAAAACTGATCAGCTTGGCTCAAGTCCTCTGTAAAGGTCTGAGACTACCTGGCAGGGATAAACAGTGGGCAAGGTACTGCTGCAGCAGAGACAGGGCCAGGACTTTGTCCAAAGCCCACCAAGAACAGCAGAAATATTTCATCCAGTTGCAATGGGCTTTAAAACCCAAAGGTAATGATCAGTGATATTTCTGAGATAATTTTAACATTGTTCATAATCTTCTCTACTTCTTGCAACTATATAAGGCACCAACTGAGCACCTTCAGTAAAGCCCATCAAATTATTTGCAATCCTCATTAAGACGCATAAATAGATGTCTGTACTAGTATCTGATCAGAGGATCAATATTTTGCTTCATTTCAGGAGACCTAAGTGAACTGTGATTTCAGGTTATTGCCTAACAAAAGTTATTTCAAGTAACTTAGAAGTTACCATGTACAATTTAAGAGTTATTATATACTTGCTTCTAAATCAACAGACAAAAGTGAATCCAAAATATGAATAGCTACAACTTAAGAGACCAGAACAGCCATGTTAATATCAAAGAAAAGTTTCCATGCACTGTTCAAGCCAGAAAGTCTTTAATTCCTTCCAGGAAACTGGTTGCTTGGCATGGAAAATGCATCCATGACCTTAGACTATAACAGAAAAGAATATGTCAGAGTTATTCTAAAATAACAGTTTTCTTAATTTTTGCTTCACTTATTTTTATAAAGCTCCATATACATACAGTGCTAAAGTACATACCCTTTCTTCTTGTAGTAAAGTCACCTATGGTTTGTGAATCAGTTCGCTCTAAACCATGTGGTTTAGGTCTTAAAATTTTAGGACTTTGACCTAATTGGCAAAAAGAAGACTCTCTTAATAATATTCTATTTGTAAGTGGAAAACTGGAATTTTGTAAATAAACATCACAACCCCCTGCAGAAAGGTTAATGCCACAAGCATAAGCAAGCTGCTGAAGGAGATTTTACAGTCTAGCTGGGGCTCACACTAAGGGCTTAAGCACCAAACCAGAAACAAAGAAAACACTGCATGCAAGTAATAAATATATTGGAGGCAAGCGTAAAAGGTGTACAAAAAGGCTAAAAAGTGCATCAACAAATATTGTAACTGATTGTTACTACTAACTGGTTTCATTAAAAAAATTAAAAATGTATATTTGAGGAATACCCAGCATGAAAGGAGAACAGTCATGTTTCAGATGCAAGTTGAAGTACCCTCAGAGAAATTAAATACTCCTTAGTTACAAAATTACTTTGGAAATAATGACTCTTGGGAATCTCCACTATTGTGGTACTCTTGGGAGGTCTTCTATCCACTGCGCATCTCCCGCTCGAGATGCCCCAAGAATCTTTTTCCACAGTGTATTTGTTAAACTTGATCCCCAGAGGTCTCCATCTGTCTGTACCAAACCCCGCCACTCTGATCCTGCAGACACAATGGGATTTTCTTCCCAAGTTTCCAGCCTGCCCCCCAATCAAGGCACAACCCAGCCTCCACCAGAAATGACCCTGGCATGAAAATACCGATCATCTCCCTACAGACAGCAGTGCCAATCCCCTCCCAACAAGGATGTTCTTTAGCCAACTTGACCAAACTCTGCAAGTGTTTCAGGTCACACTATCTATTTTAAATAAACATGATCAATAATGTGTAATAGCCCTAAGCTTTCATTAAAGTCTACCTGATGAAGTGTTAATATTAAAAAAGGCAAGTGCCTTCAAGTGGTACACCAAGAAGCCATATGAATAAACCAAATGAAAAGTTTAAGTCTGATTATGTTAGAAAGCTGCCCTACAGCACAGAACGGAAAAGGACTGGTACAGACTCAGGTGTGGGCTGGTACTCCCAGCAGTGAGTGAGAATGCTTTGTAAAAAATAAACTTGGCAACAAACACCAGAAGTTTGCAAGTCTCTACCCCAAGGGTTTTGCATATGAAGTGCTCTATTACTGTTATCACTGAAGTATTGGGAATAATCAAGTAACAACAAGGAAGGTAAACACAGAGGTTTTGTACTGTATTTTAACTTCTACACAGTGCTTCTGAGAGACCATGTGTGTAAGATAAAATTTATTTATTCATTAGTAGTGCTGCATACCAACTTCCTTGAAAAGAAAAGGACATGAAATAATTTTTACACAGACAGTTCTTTTCCAATTTCAAAATCAGATGCTCCCTTAAATAGCTCAATATGCTGATGAAAAGGGTGAGCAGTTGGGCAATGCTGACCAAAGACACAGACTGTGAAGTGGAACATAAAGTATTTCTCACTGGAACCAAGTCAAAAGCACGAGCCAACATGTTGGTGTACTCAGTTCTGAACTGATCCAATATTCTTAAGTCCCTTGCCTATAACTGTCTGATAAAAGTCTGCCTATTTAGAAAGACCAGGATCTTAAAATGGATTGAACAAATGCAGAAGTTCAAATTCAAACACTTTTTATTAAGGACAATTCAATCCTGAATATCATTACCTGATCATAATAATTTTGTATTTCAGTTTTATAATCTGATTTTAAAGAAATCTGGCCCAGTACAACTCAAGTTAATATGCACTGATGTAAAAGCACCGATCGTAAGCACAGTGAGAAAACTAGCAGAGGTAACAGAGTTAATGGAGTTATTTAAGCAGTGGGCACTTAATAACCTCTGCTCTTATAACCAAACAGACTGAAGTGCCTGAAACCCATAATACAGAGATAAGCTCAAGGAACTCAGGGCTGTGACTCATTAGTTCTCCCTCTGTTAATGATGCTACGTGGTCTAGTGCAGCCAACCTTCCTGAACTGGGATTAGCCCCATTTGTAAAAACGTGGATATTATGTAACTGCCTGCTTCACAATTAATTTAGCATTTACCAACTACTCTGAGATTTTCGGAAGAGCTATATAAATAAGTACAGGTCCCTTTAAAACTTCTACATCAGACAAGAACATACAAAACTCACTGAGCTTTCATCTCTTGCTGCTGGAAGACTGTTCAACCTCAATAAATTTGGTGGCAAAACAGCTTGCTGCTACCAACCAGCCAGGATAATGTAATTCCTTGAGTTTAATGTGTCACAGAGAATTAAAATATTTGTGCAGGGTGTTTACTTTTTTCTCCCTACAAAACAAAAAACCAAAAGGCCTAATCCCTGTTGAGGAGCTTATACTGTGCAACAGGAAAGACCTGACACCAGGCAAAGAAAAAGAGAAGGGGGGGGATCAAAATCACAAATCTGAGGTTACTTGTTTGTGTAAGTCCAGAATTCTTTCATCCTGTTTTTGCCCATTTAGGAAGATAAAGTAACATGAGCCAGGGTACTGAAAGTCCTTAATAATATCCCTTACTGCCTTCAAAAGACAATTTTCCCCAAGAGCACACCCCTGTATCTCTGAAAAGCAACAAACTAAATAAAATATGGAGGGGAAAGTGCTTCCCACCTGTACAGCAGACTGGTCTCCCACATCTGTTCTATCCACAAATACTCACTAAAGGTAAAGTGTCACAGGGCTGTTCTTCAAATCAGTGTAGTGACAGTAGGGCTATATGGAGAGCTGGCTCCATACAGCATTACAACGCCAGCAATACTGAGGAACACATTTCCTGTGGTTCCCACAGGCCCAGATTTACCTCATCTCACAAAATATAATACTTTTAACTTACACACCTATTCTGGGAAAGATAAATCTGGGTAAAGGAAAAAAGAGTTTTCATTTGTGCAATTTTATTTTTTTTCTAACTGAAAAGGAAATAAATGTTGCAACACCACTGGATGCAAACCTACACAGGAAAAGAAACCCAAATAAATTATGTCAAGTGAAACCAACCAAACAAGAAGTGAAAATTAGATGTTTTCACTGTTCAGTCAAGTCACCACCTGTGAAATGCAAAATGCTACAGCCAGGAGAGAGAAGCTCAGCTTCTGCACGTTCTATTAGACTGTACAAGGGCACTCTGAGCTGAAAAATCACTAATGAAGTCTATTTTTCTAACAAATGGCTGCTTGTACAAACTGCCAGGCAGAGCAGGCGATTATGGCTGTGGCACTGGAGCGCAGTCAGACGCACAAATTCTGCTCCTGGCATTTGGGGCACGTCAATGCTGCCTTTGTCTGCGAAGCCACCGGGAGAAGAGTCCATTTCACATGTTTGAGTTTGTTTCAAACAACGGTTTAAACTGTAAAACCTTTTTGGTTTTTGCATCGGCTCTCATTGTTTTCCATAAAACACTTGGAATATAATAATGGGGGGGGGGAAAAAGTTGTCCCACTGCAGTAAATTCCTGCATCAGTGTAGGTGGGTCCTAATGTTTTTGTTTTTGAAGATATAATGCTGAAGAGATTCATTTGTTCTCAGGCTATTGCCTTGAAACACCAGAACTAAACATGATTTCTGTTAAGGACACTTCTTTCCTGACTGGATGCTTGCTCCGCAGCTTGCTGGCACGGGATTTCACGTCAGGAAATTGCAAACATCCTCACAAAGAGGCCAACTCTTCTATTTAAATACCAGCTACTTAGGGCTTAAAATTTTAAGGTAAATATACTATCGTGACATAAAATTTGAGAAATGCATGATCTGCTAATGCTATTTCCTGGCCAACAGGACTAATCCTCATGAAACTAGGAGATCAGATGTAGGAATGCTAGAGCAGTGCTGTGCTTGGGATAGCAGGGGGAGAGCAAAAGGAAAAAACAGCCACGCAAATGCCCTGCATCCACACAAAAGTACTTTCGGTGAGAAATAATAACAGTAGTTTCTTGTTTCCATCAACAAAATACACATCTTGCCCCCTTTTCTTTATAATTAGACGAAACTGAAATTTGCACTGAGATCCAAGAATTCCCGTACTCAGAATCACTGTAGATTTTTCCTTGGAAAAACAAGGCTGAAACTCACTGGCTTACTCCCACAGGATTTATTATTTGGTTTTCAGTTCTGCAGAATAAACTCCTGCTTTCCTTCTCTTCCTCTTCCTCACCCCAGTGAACCCTGGTTCCCAAGTACATGGTCTTCAACACAGAGCTCCACAAATATCCTGAATTTGCCTTTTCATGTCTGTTTTTGTAAGACTGTTTCCTGCCAAGGTACTTCTAATTAGAAACATGTATTTAGTTATACAACATTCAACTGGATTTCCATACTAGTATCCACCAACAAATAGGAATATCAATAATGTGCTTTGTTCTGGTTGGTGATAAGACATGGATGCTGATAACTATAGTCTCTTTAGGACAATAAATACAAACTGAAATCAACTTACTTTTCAATGTTATGAAATATAAAAAGCAGTGACATAAAGAGAGGCTCTCCAGTGTTCTCAGACTTCTTTATCTTTTCAAAATAACTTTTTACAGCGAACTGGTACTTCGAATGCTCCAGAAATTAAGAATGATTTGGAAAAAAAATATCTGATTATGAAGAAGTCCAACTGGATCTGACAGCTAAGGTTCACTGGTATTCTTAAAATATCTGGCAAATGCCATAAAACTATTCAGAGAATACCAAAGCTATTAATCATCAAAATACTATTTGACTGCTCTAATTTGTGAGTAACTTTACATGTCTGTATTTTAAAAGCCCCCAAAGCATGATGAACTAAAAGCATTCAATAACAAAGACTGTTTTAAAACCAAAGTACAGTGTCCTGGAGTGTTTATTGATCAGCAGTTTAATGGTGCACTAAGATTCGTGAAGTCCAACAGACTTCAAAAAACAAAACTAAGAAAAAATAACAGAATTTAAATTATTCACCAGAAAAGTAAAACTTAACATTAAACATATTAAAAACCAATGGATAAGCATGACAATATGGGCATCCAAAACTGTCTTCTTGAAAAAAAGTGATAAGGACACAGCAAAGAAAAGAAAAATTCTATGAAGAGAAATAAAAATAGAGCATTATTACCCATGTTCCCTTGTTCCTGCTCTACCTCATATCTTTGGAGTTAAAAATTACCTAAAAAAAATCCCTAGCCCTAATCCCTAACCCTAATTATCCCTAGCACTAGTATCGAAACCAGTATTGCAGTTTGTCTTCAGAAAAGGGGTATGTTTAATTTTGTTACAACCATTGTGTCCAGCAAAGTGCAGCTTCCTCTGCAGCTGTGATGCGGCCATCCAAATGAAATCTTTATTGAAATTATTTGTTGTTTCAAAGTTGTGGAAGACAAATCACAGCCGCAAGTTAAGGACTGGTGCATCACATCAAGGAGTTAAGTAAACTTCATTTAAAGCCATTAAGTAAAAACTAGACTCATACAAGTAATTTCTTGCACGCATGGAGGAAGTGTAATTTTCAAGTAAATGGGAGCTTGTGGAGGATCAAAGAAGAAGAAAAAAAAAAAATCAATAAATTTGTACTGAACTTGCTTTAGGAACTCTGAGGAAGCACCAAAACAGTCCCCCAAAAGCTTAATTTTTTACAATTCGTAAATGGAATGAACAATGGGTAGCTACCAAGAGAGATTGGAAGATTAAATGCATGGATTTCTTAAAAGCAAAATGAACAATACTCTGTTCAGAAAAGTCATCACAAAAATTACAATTTCTTTTTCAACAGATCTTTAGTTCAGTTCTTGCTGCAGATTGAAATCACCATTCTCACATTTTCAATGCCTGCTTGTCCTTAAGCCTCAGAACATAAGTGAACCTTTATTAAAGAGTATGCAAGACAGTGTTGATTGTGTAGAACACTGCAGTGTTGCCAGCTCCTAATTATTACTATTTTAAAAGAATTGTCAGCTCTTGTTGTCACAAATGCTGTAAGTGTTTCTCTGAAGTTTTTTTTAAGGATGGTGTGGTGCTCCTGCTATATCAGGACATGCAATATGTTCACAGTGTCCAATCTAAATATTTACATGTTTGAGTGTCTAACAAGGAAATGGTTCATCAGGCTATTTATAGCTACCTTCATGATTAATGAGGGTTCTTAATTTCCTTAACAACTACCTACTTTGCCTGGGATTCGTAGAGCACGATGCTACACTGCAACAATGGGAGATTATTCCAGTCATCCAGAAGCATCACAGTGGGTCCTGTGGGGACCAGAATGCGGCAGGTGCTTCCTGCCACGGGAAAGCTCTGTACACAATTACCTTTTCAAAGTGGCCCTGGGCTCTTTTATAAAGAAAACTGGAATTCTCTGTGAAGTTAATCCATTTGGGAGATGCTCATGAGGAGTGGTGGCAAAGATACAGCCACATTTTTAGAAGCAATCCACATACTTGTGGTTTAACCACACAAATTATGTTTTTCAACATCTTAAATAAGAAAAAAACTATGAGAAAAACAACCAGATAAAATTTTTAACATTTTAAAAAACAATCATAATTTCCAATTCCATGAGAATTTTTTTCCTCTCCCTTGGTTTCTTTTGTTTGTTTGTTTTCTTGTTTTCAAGCTGCAACTGGGTATTTTCTTGCCTTGAAAAGAAATGTGTGCCTCTCTCACTGTCTCTAAATCTGAGTTTACCACATGCTGGGCTGAAAATTACCAGGGCCAAGCAGCAGTCTCTTTTAAAGGCAATCATGTGAACTTAAATTGTAGGAAGCCTCTCAGATTAAATGCTGATATATTTTTGTTGACATATAAGCCTTTAAAGGAAAAAAAAAAAAATGGTTAAAATACACTACACTAACTACTGATTATTTTTGCTATCAGCAAAATAATCTGTGCTGCCCAACCCAAAACTAGGACTCAAAAATCTTGTTCAAAATAATCTTAAATGCAACTGAACTGTAACAATATTTGGACAAATAGAGTTGCTATTCAAGACAAATGGAGCAAAGTCCAGTACAATGTTGTAAGCTGGGAATCCTAACTTCTGTATTGCCTCTGTCAGCAATCTGCTGAGTGATCCTGAGGGCATTGTTCTATCTCAGCTCCCCATGACCCTGAACTAGGACCTGTGCTAAATGAAACTCTCTCAGAAAGTGCTTTTTAGTATTATTGATCAAAAATTTTACAAAAATGACATTTATATTCATTCATTCATATATTATATTCAAATAAATGAGATTTAACTTTGGATTTTCATTCCATCATGGCCATGAATTATTTGTTCAGCCATATGCCCACTGTTCATATATTCCTTTTCAGAACCTTTAAAACCCACTTTGGTAGAAACGTGCTATGACACAGAAAAAAGAAGTTACTGATTAAATGTAAGTCGGGCATCAAACTGAGATTTTGAGGAAGTAAACTCCACCATCACCAATTCCATTGTTGACTTTACACTTTGGTTCAGATATTGAAAAACTGTATTTTATCAGTCAACATGACAAGCACGTATTTCTTAAGAGATTTCAACCTTACAGATGGGATGATGTTACATAGCTATAAGGACTCATTCTAGATGGCTCCTAAACAGTTATTAAAAAAAAAAAAAAAAATTATTTTTGTAGTTGTTTGGTCTTAAAGTCTTGTTTTAAGATGAGATACCTCTCCACTCCAGCCATGGAACCAAGTCCTGGGGCAGGAGGGGGTCACTGTCACGCCCAGAGGTTCACAGACACCCCCATCTCTCAAATGCTGCATCACTCAAATGCTGCATCACAAATGCTGCATCACTCAAATGCTTCCTCCTGACCTGTAAAAAGCAATCCACACCTTTTTAATTTTATTTTTGACCATGAACCTTTCCCTTGAAAAGAAGGCCCGGTTGTTCTTTGCTGCCTTGTCTGTCTAGGGAGTGTTCCTTCACCTCACTGCATCTGGGCACCTTAAATTCTACTGCTCCTTCTTGGGCAAACAGTATTTTGAGGAAGGCATGTCACCATCACAACAAATGTCACTTTTTCTCTGTGGCAGAACCAGTCGCTGTCTTTGAACAATTCAGGGAGTAAGACCCAGCCACATGGGTGGATGCAATATTTTTTCTGCTTGAAGCCTTTTATCAGCAAACACACTTCCAATTTAGCATCAGGACTACATGCAACTGTGGCAAGCTAAAGCAGCCAAAAAGCAGAAACACAAAAATCAATATAGCCAATGGTCCGACATAACTAATGAAACAGCATCCTGAAAAAATCAAATTTAAAAAGAAATTACTTCTGTCATTCAATTACAGGTGAATGCAGAAAAGCACCTGCCAAACACTCTCCATTTTGTCCCAAGCAATACATCACTTACCTTTTGGTATGCTTCTCTAAAGAAAAAGGAAAGTGCTTTGATTCAAGTTACTGGGGCAGGAAGCCAACATCATGTTTTGAAAATTACTTTCAAGACTTCCAGAAAGTACTGGAAGCTCCCTATATTTACAGAAGCAGCTGTGAGCTAGAGAAATGAAACTACATGGATCTGTATTGTAATCTCAAGGCTGTAGATAGTTTTACTCATTATTACTTTTTAACCCATTTTCTGAAACCAAGCTCTGCTAGAGACCAGTGGAAAAAGAAACAGGCTGGGGAGATTGAAGAGCCTAAGGCTCTCTCAGCTGGGCTACACAAATCCTCAGAAGAATATGCACATATTCTAGGGAATTTTAGACCTATTACCTACATTTAGTTTACCTATGTCACTATCACTACTTCTATATACTTCTGTATAGTTGTAACTATTCTTAACAATTTGGAGAGTATTAAGGATTTGATAAATTATCCTGAGTGTCAGTTGCTTGTATCAGAGCTGTGAAGACCTTACATGGTACAGTCACCACTGCTAATGGACAGACTGCCAGATCCTTGCTGCCTGACACACCATTCTTCAAAGACAGCACAACCGGAAGGGGGTGAGTCGGGTTGGCAAAACCAAACAGTAAAGGGAGAACAGAGGCACTGTCATCACTGAGCCTTCCCCTTTCTACCCTTGTTAAACTATACTGCCTGTAAGCAGCAAGCCCTTAAACCAAAGGAAAACAGAGGAGATGCTAAACACGTACATCTGACAACAAAAAGCAGTGTATCCTTTCTTTATGTGCTGGCTTCACTGCATTATTTCTTCGTCAAATGCATTTTTAGCACTGGATGTAACAAACCTCCCTGGCCCAGGAAAACATGACTGAGCTAAAGCTAATGCTCATGTGAAAGGTGTTGGTGGTATTTCTAATAGCTTCCAAAAAGCTTGGAGGCAATGCAAACACTGTTTTTGCAGCAATCTGTAACCAATAAAAAAAAAGATAGAGGAGCTTCTTCTGACAGAACATGAGATGTGCTTTCATAACACCTTACCCCCAACACACCTGATCTCTGCAATATTCTACAGAAATCTTTTGGAGAAGCACCAGTGGCCTTCAACAGAAGTTCTTGAACCAGTGGCATATTAAACCCCCTCAACATTTAAAGGAGCAATAGCCAGAAGGTAAATATTTTATGTTCCATTTCCTCCCCTTCTGTGTCTGCCAAAGATTTATTGAACACACAGGCCTAGTTGACACTTTCTGTGCACTAATTTGTAGCAGAAGAGCATTGCAGTACATTTACATAAGCAGAAACAACCTGATAAGAGAAGCTGCTACAAGAACTTGAAAGCTGAAAAAGCAACACAGAAGAATATAAAGCACACACTTGTTTTAGTTAAGTAAAGGTCCATTTAAACAAGGGCTTTATCTAATTTAATTCAAAGGAACCTGCAGTTTTGTTTTCCCAAAGGTGTACCTGGAAGGAGTTATTTGTGTAGAGATCTCAGGTACTGAAACGGGAATATATCACCATCCTGATGTGTCATCAGATCTGCTCTTCACAACAATGGAAAACTCACAGTGGTGCATTTGATAAAATAAGAGTGAGGCAGTGTGTGTGTGTTACTAAGATAAAACCCTCAGTGATAAAGCAGAATCATTACCATCCTTGGCAGCTCAAGATATTCACAAAACTTCTTTTTTCAGCCCCTAAGCATTTACTATACAATATTTACTTTTAGGGGCAGTCTTACTTTAAAATCACTTTATCTTGTAAATTATATTAAACAATCCTATTATTTTATAGTGATAACATCTTCCAAAAAGTCTACAGGCAAAAATTTCACCCAGTAACTCTATACTCATTGAGAGGTACATTAGCACATCTAAAAGTCCTTCCCCTGGTGTTAGATATGTCTTTCTAGCTGTAAAGCATTTGAGGACGGGAGCAAAGCAGGAGCCTTACATGCCACTTTCTGAATGTGAAACACTAATTCAGTTCCAAAAAGAAAGATGCAATAGACACGATGCTGCCCCAGCAGACATCTGTGCGGCGGCTTTGCACTGCCAACAGCAAAAGTGAGATGCTTTTCAACACACACATTTATTACTTTTGAAGGTCAAACATTTTATCAGTAAAATACACGAACTGGCCAGTCTGGGAAAATATTTTAAATCAGTTCAGTTCAGTTTATTCTGAGAATGTTTTCCACTATGAACTTTCATCAATCTGTTCCTGTCCAGTATTTCTTCAGAACTGAGCAAAACTGCTGTCTGGTAACACAGAAACAACTAGACACAAGCAGAGAGCCAAAAGTCTTAAAAAGGCCATGCCTCACTTTTTTGAAGATGGACAGGCAGAATGAGATGTGGTACCTTCCATTTCACACAGCTCATCTATCATAGTGATACTCTCTACTTCCCTTAGTTACAGGCTGTTTTCACTTAGTGGTGAAAATACTAATTTAAAGGTTTAGTTAGCAAATATTTTGGATCATCTGAATATTTGCCATCATGCTTTCCCACAATGAAGTCAGTCATTCTCAATGTAAATACTAAGTTTTTCAAGTACATAAGGTTAAAAATAGGACTTACTCAAGTGCAAAATAGGGCAGACATTTGACCTAATGTTCTTTAGTTCCCTCTTCTAAAAGAAAGTTAGTTATCTTGTCTCAAAAACTTAGTAGGGAAACAAGTTCTTTAAGCATTTGCCTGTATTTCTAGTAAGATGGCCAATAAACATTTTAGATAAATTGGAAAATCCAAGCTATTTATCAGGGATTCTCTATACAAGTCTCTCTTATAGACACATTGCAACCCAATTGTCTTGGTTCCTTAAGAAATCTGGTCACCCAAATAATCCTTATTTTAAGGAAAAATAAACACATTGCACACTGGATTTAAGAGATTAATTTTTTTAGGATAGATTTGAAGGGGCCCTCTAAAATGAGTGTGCATACTGATCCTGTACCAAACACTGTTATGGCTATAGATTTGTGTTCTACCCAATGCTTTGTGTTCTCTCTCTGCATCATGAGTGTCTTCTATATATAAGGATACACTTCTGAATCTTAGGAATTCAGTGACACTTTTTCATTAGTAACTACGGCAATAAAATCGAAACCTATGCTTTTATTTGGCACTGCTATTGTGATGTTTTAATAATGTTAAAAACAATCCTAGACCTCCTCTGTGATTTGGTTATCTCATAGAATGAAAATTATTTGTAAAATAATTTATAAAAACATGATCATTTTCCACTAATCAGAAGCTGACAGAGCTATGTTATTTTCTTAGATGATAAAAATTAGCTTCTCTTGGACATTTTCCTCACCTTTTCTGTCTGGTTTGAGGTTCCGATCCACTGGCGGTGGCTCACATTCTGCAGCAGGTACCGACCGTCTGGGAGGGGTCTTTGGGCTGGACCTGAAACCCATGTGAGCAGGAGGAGGGACTTGCTTTCCAAATAATGGAAAATCAAACGTGCCTGGTATCATTGGTACATAGTTTGTTTCCTGGATGGGTTCAGTGAAGCTGCTGGAATGCTGTCGTGGAGGAGAGTTGGGATTCATTGGGACATAATTTTCATCTAGTTCTTCACTTGAAACACTTCCCACTGTCAACATGCTTCTGTTTTTCTAGAATTAACATATATTTCCTTTAACAAAATAAGTTATGCAATCAGCTGTGAATCATATGAGTCTTTTAACCTAATCTACTCAGATTAATGTATTCTACTGAAACTGAAAAATCACAAACACTGCACAGCTTGCTTTCTTACACAGGAACAAAGAGCATTCAAGCACTGTCACTGTCGTCTCTCATCAGATCAAGTCATACTTACAAAGTGGTTATGGAAGCCCTCCAGTGAATTAGATCTGTCATTCGGAAACGTTCGTGGAATATCATAACAGTCTTGAGAACTAATTTCTAAAGAAATAAGAAGAGAAAGTGGCTATTTATCACCCCTGTTCCTGTCACTTGGCACAGGCATTTGGAGTCTGTTGTTATTTACTGTCTGCTTCTGAAAACGCACAAACACACCTCCTGAAACTGTGGCCCCTAGATTTATCTATATTTGAGAGGACTGCGTTCACAAACAGCCTTAGTACTCATCAGTCACAACTTGAAGTTCCTACAGCAGCATTTTTCCATGGCAGAAAAAGAGAAATGAATTTTTGCTTTTAAAGAAGCAGCAGTCTACCTTTCCGTAGAGCAGGTGTATTAACTTAAGAGTGAGAATCTGGGCCCTCACGAAAAACCTATCCTAAAATAAACGAACAGCAGATGTAGGTTAAGGTCTAGAGAAAGGTTTTCCGACTGATGCCCTTTGCTTGGAAAATGCTGGATCCCATCTGTTGCAGGAACAGGTGAATCCCTTCTCAGCTCTCCAGTGTGGTCTCCAGGGGCTTTCAGCTGGAGTGAACTGCTGCAGAGAGAAAGATCTCTCCTTTTTCGGAGTCCTGGCTCTTGGCAGTCCCCATTAAGCAGGTCCTCAGCTCTGTGGCTGGTTCTTTGTAGGACAGGGGTCTTTGGAGACTCCTGGCTCCCAGGTGCTGCTCATCCGTGCAGGCAGCAGGCTGCCCTACCCTGTGGCAGGGACGCCCCTCCTCATGATGCCAGCACAGAAACTGAGCAGACTCTGGGGTTTATCCCCACCTTGCCCTGAAAAATACCTCTGAAGTTTTTTTTTAAGATTTTCACCACGGAGGAAAGATAAACAACTCTGCTCTTAAGTACCAAATTTAAACAGTGTTTTTAGAAAGACTACTTTTCCTGAGGCAATCTCAGCTTCAAGAAAATAAGCAAAGATCTTTCATAGTGTTACTTTGTAATTTTAAAACACTAACAACCACAATATTTTAAACTCAGTCTACAAAATGAATGACAAATAGGACAGTACTATCTGAGCATCTGTATGATCACACCCATTCCGTAAGTCGCCTCCTCTAAAATCCTTGTATTCATCCCTCATTTCAAACAATTCTCCTTTAAAATCACCTCTAACATTAGTATCAACTTTAAC
This sequence comes from Platysteira castanea, assembly GCA_013397175.1. NCBI lineage: Eukaryota > Metazoa > Chordata > Aves > Passeriformes > Platysteira > Platysteira castanea. The sequence goes on from VYXC01007718.1 coordinate 62,152, forward strand.
CAGTATAAAATTTCACTTTAAAACAACACTGTAACACCCACCTGCTTCAGAAATCTGAAAGAAAATTAAACCCTCAGCCCAAGAGTAGTTAACAAGACAATACACAAGACAGCACATCTGGAGTACCAACATTTAGGTGGCCACAAGGAACAACTTTAATGTTACTTAAAAACTGCAGTAACCATATCTATCACAAGGACAGAAAGAAAGGCTGGTGCAATGATCGTCAAATCATGGTTGATCTCAAAGCTCTGGGTACACGCCATATCCCACTGAGCTTCACGAAAACTTTCAGCTTCTGCAGACTGGGCCACACTTCACTAACCTCACTTCGGTCATTCTGAAAGACTGATAATGGAAGTATTGAATTCAGTTATATCAGCTCTTTACCAAATAAATGTCTAGATCTTCAAATATTTTTAGCCATGGCTGGATGCCACAGTGCAATGTACATCCCTTATCGATGTTCTGTGCTTTGCTGTTTTGATGGTTTCCTTTAAAAATCTCCTTTCCTCTTTCTTGCATATTTTAAACACTGTGAACACAGACCACTTTGTGAGGGGCTACACACTTGTTCCTACAGGCTAGGAATGCCCCTCACATCATTCAGCCCATTCGTATAATTCGTATCACATAATTCAGCACAAATACTCTGCGGGATAACGCACGGAATACTGACCTTTCCGGAAGACATTCAGATCTCCCGTTGAAATGGTGTTACTGCGTGAGGGCGGCGCTCCTGCGGCGGGGATGCAGTAGCTGCTGTCAGTGTCTGAAGCAGTGCGACTGATGCTACAGGTTTCCACAGGAGAGCGATCCGCCGCCTGGTGAGGTTTGGGTGGCCGAGGTGGAGGGATGTCTGGAATAGTCTCCAGTTTTGAAGTCTGAGACAATGTTCCCTCTGGGAAAGTTCGTGGGATCTGATAAGTACCTCCGGGTGTGGGGGGAATGTCATAGCTAATGGAGATGTGCCTCATCTGTGCGTCTAATGACGTTGCTGATGGCGTGTTGAAAACATGCTGCTCTCCTTCTGCATCAGTCCCAGATGGAGACGCCGCCTTGGGCAAAACATCCTGGGAGTAACTCCTAGGCAGGTTATAGAGGCTGGAGTCTGCCAGCGTCAGCGCGGGGCGGGAAGGCGGGGAGTCGTAGACGCCCTGCTGCGGGAAGAAGCCGTTCACAGCGTGCTTGCTCCCTGATGGAGCAGGGTTTTTGTGGGAGGGCAGGTTATCGTTGCAGTCTGTTTCTGAAGAGCTGGATTTTGCAGAGTCAGCATGAGATCTACATGTGAGATTGCGAGATTAGAACGTTGATGAACACACAGGGAAAAACAAACATTGCAAATCATAAACACAAAGTTTATCATGTAACCAACTAAAAAGTCTACCACTGTCTTCCAATTTTTTATGTTAATGTTTTTTTAAATGAGATGCAGGAGCTTAATTATTAAACAAACAGTAGTACCTAAGGGTCCTAAGTAGCTACATCCATACAAATCCATGCATGTGAAGTACAGAGCACAATTGTGGAGCTTTACCAACAGCTCCACAACAGGTTGATGTTTCATAAACCAAGTGATTTTCACGATGCCAGTTTGAAGCTGAGTTTGTTTGGGGGCTGGAAGATTTTTAATTATTTTTTTTTTAACCCATGCCGCAAACTAGCAGCACTTTATTGGCTTTGTAAAAGGTAAAAATAAGATTTTCAATTCTTGGATTTACAGTACTTGCTAGTTCTAATCATTATGAAAAAAATGTTAAGAGGAAAAAATATGACTGTTTATAACCCCCCTAAATGTGTGCCTGAAGTTATTCTGACCATATAAAACTCATTTGAAATACATAAGGAAAAGAGAAATAAGAGAGAAGATCACAAATAGGAGGAAAATAGTATATTCTTTGAGGGAAAAAAAATCCATAGGTTGCATGTGCAACAGAGAGCTTTTGTCTTGAATGCAGACGAAGGCAGTGTTGTTAGATAAAGCTGCAGAGAAGCTTACTTTTGATTTCTCAGGAAATTCTTTTATAAGAACAGCACTCATTAGTATTGGTACTAACCACTACCAGTAAACTTACATGGAAAGTAACCACATTACAATCATTTTATTTCCTTTGCAAACCTCCCCATTTACCGTGCTCTAGGCAGAGAAATTCTGCTATCAGTCTGGCTCCTTGCTTAAATGAAAGTCAAGACAGTGGCAAAATACTAACGCTGGAGATGTTAGTGGTGTAGTTAAGGAAGTCCATACACTTTTTGATCAAAGATACCATGTGTCATTTTCATTACCTCAATACCATACCATTGTGTTAATTTATACATGCATATGTAAATACTTCAGCATGCATTTGTATCAGTGAACGCCTGCTTTACAACTCTTAGTAAGCTCTATTAAGCAACTGGACCACACAGTTCCAAAACTTTTGAGGAATAAATACATGAATAAAATACACCGACTACCATAAGAAGCATTTTCCCCCTTATTTAACAGGTTTTCCACCTCAAAGTGATCACAACCAATATTTATTATTCACTTTTCATTTGTCAGTAAGTTTGTACAAAACTTTCTTAAGGGACAGCTGGGTTTATCTCCCAGAGTTCTGGCAACCTGAGGAAAAAGGAATCCAGTTTAGCCATTCATTTAGGTTCCCTTTTCAGTCATCAGAGAAATGGAGACTGCGTGAAACACAACCTGTTCTTCTTAGATATCCATCTAAACCCAATGAATCACTCCTGAAATGCCTCTCTGCCAGCTATCAGGGGAACCAACATGATCAGCTTGGAATGGACATCTGCACTCAAGAAAAATGCCATTCACCTCACCAACTGGTTTTTGTTCTGTTCTACAGCAGAGATACAATCTTCCATCAGGACAAGAGGCTTATGACAGTTCTCACTTCAATTTTACCACCTTTTCCTATCAGCTTATTCTTATTGGTTTTTTTCCATTAGAAAAAGAAATTTTGCTCTGGTTACTATTTTAAACATAGATTTCAGTTCTGTCACTGGTCAGATCTGGTTTTTAGGTAACTCTGAACATTAATCTGCATTTAGTTTAATCAACCCCCTTCCCCCCAAAAGAAGAGGATTTTCTCATTATTTATTCTTGGCACAACCAAGGAAGTGAAACTTCCTATATTCCTTATGATGCTGACCATAAATTTATATTTCTCTTGTTTGTTAACAGTTTACTCCCTTTGCCTCAGAGCTTCAAAAATTCATGCAAGAACCACTGGAAGTTTAAAACACTTGCAAAAAATAGAGTACTTAGGACTGAAGGAAGCACATGAGGTTACAGAGTGCACAATAAACTGTGAACACTCTGAGCTCAGCCCCTGCTGCAGCCCTTCCTCTCTACTAAAAGGATTGATTCAGGAGTTCCTCACTTTATAGATGTACTCTCCAAGTTCTATGATATCCATTTAGACCAAAATCCCAGAAAAAGTCAAGCATTTTTCACATGAGCAAATATGGCAAGGATTGAGATCTCTATTTTTTATACTATAAAAATAAAGTGGGCAGTCTAGAGACTCTGGACAGTGAATCAATTGCAGAACCAAAATTATTAGTTCCATTTCACTAGGATGTACTTTAAAATGAAAAAAAAAAATCTAAAACTACAGGAACAAAACATAAACACTACATTTATCTTACAAAAACATGCAGGAATATATAACCAAAGCTCAAAATGCAACAACAGCATATTTACAAGGCCAGTGCCTAAGGATTACCCATGAAATGCAAGCAACAAATGCTATCTTATTTAAATATAGGAGTTTTTCTGGGTCTAAGTGAATGATGCTTCTTCTTTCTTGACCACAAGCACTTGAGCAAACAGAAGACTTTCAAAAACCATGACCCATAAGGCAGCCAGGTCTGTCATTTGCTTAGCTGATGGCAACAGCTTACATTTCTTATTACAAGAGGGCATTTCTGATTGAATTCCCAATTTTAGAAGTAATCTTTTGGAATCAATATCTTAGTCTACTGAAATAGTTTTTAAAATATAAATGGGTTGTAAGCAATCTGATTTTGCACAACTGAAAGTTTGAAGACACTCTGAAACAAAGAAAGCAGTTTATGCCAAAATGAAGACAGGGAATTCAGCCTCTGAATTTTAAATATTTTCAAAAGTCAGCATTGATCACTGATCATGGTAAGAACACCATATACAATTCTGAAAATGCACAGTGCATAGTTGACAGGAACAGACACTACTCCTGGTTTGGGGGTTTTTTAAATGACTTCTGTACTTCAGGAATTTTAGCTTTTCCCTTTAGTACAGTTCAATAAAAAAAATCAGTTGGCTTAAATATTCCATTAACAACTGGTTATTACGGTAAGTATTAAAGGGTTTTTACACCTCAGTTTAAAATAATGGCAAAGCTGGAAGTAACACAATGATAACTCCTCACTTTATAAACAGAGGATGACTATGACATGAATTCAGTGTTATCACGTGTGGGCATCACATACATGCAAATGATGGTAAGTGGCCAAACTATCCCTTACTCAGTACTAGGACTGGACATCTCTTTCCACATACCAAGAAAAGAAAACTGTCCAGCCTGTTGATCCACAAGGACTGGGCATTAAGGCTTATAGAGAGGAGGTGGGGCAGTGAGGCAAGGGGAGCCCAGTAAAAAGCCAGCCTCCACGGACTAAAAACCACTTGTTAACAGAGACCCAGGAAAAAGGTTTATAAAGTGTTTTAGTCTGAGGGGTAATCATCTCATTTTTGCAAATAAAATATTCGGGCTGGCTTGACCACTCATCCTTTTCAGCTGATTCTTTTCCCATCTGCAGGAATCAATACGACTGATTAAACAGAATACTATGAACAAAATGGCAGCAAAACTGCTCTTGTGTGCCAGCAATCTGGGACAGCAACAGTAAGCATAGAAAAAACAGGACAGACATAAAAATAAATAACAACCAGCCCTCTTTTCAGAAAATGGAAGCCAAAGTTACATAGTTTTTCTGTTAAAACTCACAGAACACCATGCAAGACGAGTCTCAAACAAACAATATTTTCAGGCAAGTTAATGGCTCTGTGATTAATTTTTCACACGTGTTCTAAGAATGGCTACTGTTCACTCACTGCTGTGGAATCTTTTTACTTTCAAAGTCTTCTAATAGCAGGTATTCCTGCCCTTCTTCTGAGAGAAAGGGTGACCCTTGGCTGGTTCATACACATAGGAAAGATGAGGAAGACAGCATTTAGTATTTCAATATACCTCTCGAATGAGCCAGAACAATAAGGGATTTGGAAGCAGTGTTTGGCTGCATTTTCCTATCTAGGATCCAAATACAAACCTTAAAATCTCACTAAATTCTACAGTGAAACACTGCTCTTTCTCAAGTCAGCAGTGATCAGAGAATAAAACTATTTTAGAGAAAATACTGCATGATTGTTACAGCTGCAGTTGCTGCATCCAAAGCGTTCTCACAACAGTATGTGGTGCACTCCATGACACTAATAATGAATATGACACTATGACACTAGTAATGAAGCATTTAAAAATTATTTGCTAGGTCTGAACACTACAATTCTACTAATAAAAATCCCAAAGAGGCAACTCAGATACTTCTATGTTTCACAGTTACCCATCTCATGCAGAAAAGAACCTCAAAGCCTTGAAATAAGACTCAGTGGTTCCCAGATTACCTGTAAAGTAACATGCGGAATCAGAATAGAAAATGTTCCCTCTGCAGACTGGAAACTTTTAAGTCTAAAGGGAAAGCATCATAGAAATCACCATTTAAGTAACAGTACCTGCCTGTTCAATTACAGCTATTAAGCCTTGCACTTCACACTAAGTCTGTATGAAATACACAGGAAAATTGTTTCAAGCCTGGAAATTAATAGAAAAATGATGCAGCCATTTAATTTTTTTTTCTTTACCTGTAAGGATGTGGATAGGGGTAGAGTCCACTCTTACTAATCATCTTAGTAATGTGCTACACAGATACACAAAGCTCTCATTCCATAGGAAAATGTCTATATGCTCTATACTCTGGGCCAAATCCAGCAGCTTCCCTGCTTTACCAGACATAAAACATAGGCAGTCCTTTTAGGTGGAATTGAAAGTCCAGAACAACTGTTATTCTGAATTTTCATTATTACAGCCTTTTTAATGAAAGGACACAGCTGTTTAGTTACATTTAAAAAATGAAGCCCATATAATATCCAAGTGATCACAATGCCAATGTCTTCAAATATTGCTATAAAATCATCATTTATTTAAACAATCTCTAAATTCCCAAAGATTTTGTTCAGTTCTTTCAGTTCACTAGGCATTTTGTCTCCCTTGGACCTTTTGCCTTCCCAGGACCTTCTCCCCTGTGTCACCAGTGACTTCCTTGAGAAATTTTGCAGGGTAATCGTGGACTCTGTACTTTGCCATATTTTGTGTCCCCTTCTACGGTCTCCTCAGTCTCTACTTAACCCACATATCACACAACTGTGGAAGTCAGGTCAAGAAATTTAATTACACATCCCAACCTTCATAAGTCCTAAAAACACCTTCATGTGGTGGTGGTAAAACTGCTCTAAGTCTGTCCCTCGCAGAAGCAAATGGGCACTCAGACACAGTTCTGATGGGCCAGGGCACTGAAATCCAAGTCAATTCCTCTGCCAAGCTGTTCTGGAAGTGAAACCAAACTTAAAAGCTTTTGGCAGGAACACTGACATACCTCTTGGGCACTATCAGCTTTTAAACATCACTAAACACTGAAACCTTTAACACTGGGTTTCCCCTTCTCCTGCAGGAGGTCCTGGGGCACACCGTGCTGCCTGTAACCTGCACATTCCATACTCTGGGGGAACTGTAGGCTCATTCCCTTGTTTTATAAGGAAGATTGTAAAGGGTGGATACTTTCTACCACATAATCATCAGTAAATGGAGCTGGAAACTCCTCAGGCACAACAAAGCAAGATAAAAATGCCAAGGAAGCACAGAGCACATGGCACAGGAAAACTGGCAGAGCATCAAGGTGTTGATGCAGAAGGCACTGCCACTAAAAGGTATGGCCCTAAGGAAGCATGTGAAATACTCATGAAAACACTCTCAAAGGAAGCTTTCCTCAGCCTTCCACATACTTGTCTATAATCACAAAAAGAATATGATGTTTTGTTTATATTTCTGGAAGTACCCCAGCAGATTTTATTTGCAATTACTGCAGAAAAGAAGCTTGCCAAAGGGATTTATAAGGTTCTCCTACAGAATGCTCAAGGTTGGAAGGGACCTCTGGACAGTATCTGCTCAGCTTTTCCAATACCTCTAAGCAAACTCTTCAAAATCAGGTAAGGCTCCTCAGGAGCTTGTCCAGTCAAGTTCATTTGTGGTTCTTTTAAATAATTTTTTTTAAGAGGACAGAGATTCCAGTATGTCCCCAGGCAGCCTGCTCTAGGAATGGCCACCATGATCCATTCTGGCAAACCACAGTGATATTTCCCAGGTAGCTACTATGAATCTCATATCCTCCTATGCAGGAGCTGCTGTGCATTTGTTTAAGTTAGAAGTAGCAGTTGGAGAAATAAATAGACACTTAATTCGGTAGAAGTTCTAAATTTTTCCTTCAAATTTCCTATTGCACACTTCTCTAGAGAACTGACTGTGTAGGTGCTCTTTATTCAGTAAAAAATAAAGCTTATTTGAGCTTCCTTTTAAATATCTGTTATTTGGAAAAAGCTGAAATTCAGGATATGGAAACTGAATGGCTTCAGGCCTCTGCATTCTTAGTTATCATAAAATAATTGGGTTTTTTTCTTGTTTGAGAGTCTGAACCATGCTAGTAATAGTAAACAAATACCACTCAAAGATCACTGTACTCAGTGATGTGGTAACCTGGCAGGTGATAGTAAAATCAGCATGTTTTTTAAACCCCTTCCATGAAAGCTTTAACTGGCAAAACTGAGGCACCAAATGCCAGGAGGGAGAAAGGCTAAATTCCTCCAGCTTTTTCTAGCCCTAAACCAGACTAAGCACACCAGATTGAGGCTAAAGAAGAGGTACTTCTCTGCTCTGTGCCATGCACCACTCCAAGCTGCAGTGAAATGCCTGGATTGCTGCATTACTGTCCACACTTTTGGAGAATGCAGTATGAGTCTAGCACTGATCAAACAACTTACTATTGCAGCAGAAGGATTAATGCATGGAAAGAAAAGAAGGAAAAGTTACAGGCAGCTTCCCCAGGTAGATTATGTGCATCCAAATGCTCAATGTCTTGGCAATAAAAAAATACTTTTAGCACAAACATTCTTGGCCTGTAATAAAAATAAGTGTTATTAAGAAACAGAAGTCACTTACCTCATAGGTTCAGGTTTTTTACTTTGACAGTTTATTAGCAGTAAGTAGTCTTGAGGATCTTCTTGACCAGAGGAAGACTCCAGAGGAGGGACGTTAATAAGCCGATACGGAGAAGGAAGGGAGGATTCTGCTTGTATGGAAGGTGGTGAAGTGTTGATGGGCAAGGGTAACTCAGCAGATGGCTGTAAAGAACTAACTGGTGGCTTCACAGCATCTGCAAACACAGAAGCAAAGAATTCTTTATACAGTGAAGAAATACTTCTTCAACATAAAGAGAAGAAAATTATTAAGAGAGGATGTGAAAAATCTCAGGTTTTAGTTCAAATTTGTGAAATTGGTGGACATGAGAACATCTGGATGCTAACATTTGTTTCAGGGTATTTACAGTTATATAGCAATCTTTTATATTTTCAAACTGCAATCAATTTCTTAAGTAAGCCTTGGAAACAGAGGTTCTGCCTTATTTAATGACTTATTTAACCTGCTTTCTAGCCACAGAAAAAACAAAGATGCTGACAGCTACATTAATACAGCTAAAAACACAAATCTGTTGTTTTAATCAAGAGCAGACAAAGGCCCGTAAGTTATTACTTGAATATGGCAACCTGAGTCAGCACTTGCAAGTATTCACTCCTTTTTGACCAAGGTCACTTCAATGTTTGAGATTAGTCACCAGGCAAGACCTGGCCACTCTCAGTATCTGAAAATCAACAGGAAGACTGCTGCTTTTGCAATGGAAGATCGTGTACAACTACAAAAATATTGCAAAGGTACAACAGGTAACAAGTTCCACTAAGCCTTCCGGTTACATATCCTAAGTTTTTATTGTTGTGCAATAAAAGAAGCAGTTGTGATTTGGTTTGGTTTTGGTTTCCTTTTCTTGTTTTGTTTTGGCTTAGTTTGGGTTTCTTTTGGGGTGAGGGGAGAGGAGGTGTTGTACTGGGTTGTTTTTTGAAAATAACCTTATCTTTATAATTCTTATCCACTTCCTATCCACATATATTCTAAAGCAACTTCTTTTTTCCTTCCAAATACATGTATCCAGACTATGAAATTATCTGGGAGACTAGAAAATATTGACGCCATCAAACATTAAACAATCATTTGACTTTTTCATTGTTTTAATGACACATTGACAAAGAACAACATAATTAAGCAAACTATTTCCCAATTATCAAGGCTCCCGTGTACTTGCAACTCATTGTACGTTACAATTTGCACATCCCAAGAATGGACGCTGATTATTAGCATTGTTTACATGAACACATTATTATCCAATGCTCCTGCCAGGCTTGCAGGCCAGGTATGCACTACAAAGTAGCTCCATTCAGCTTCTGCTTCCCAGCACTACCCTGGGAAAAACCAGATGGGCAGCCCAGAACACTGCTTCCAGTTCTGTGTACACCAGGTACAAGTGATTTAGACGTGGAAATAGAAATAGCAGCAGTTGCTTTGAACTCCCATGGCACCTAAACAGGCTCAGAAATTAAACCCCACCACACCCATGTGGGTGGAAGAAGTCTAGGTGTATGAAAATTCCTCAACTCAACCTACCTGAAAAGGTAGTATAGCCTAAAAAAAGTTATTATGAAGGGTTGTGGCGGACCTATTCATCAAACTAGTTAGCAGAAGAAAGGAAAACCCAGACTGTGTCCAGGGATCACACATATAAAAATAAATTGATGCACCCAGGTCAGATAAATAATGGTATAGAGATGTTTATAATTCATAAAATCTTCATACATTAAATTTCTTGAAACACCTATTCCTGAAAATTCTGGACCATATCCTATGGTTTAGAAAAATGAGGAAAAAAAGATAAAATTCATTACATTAATTGTTTCCTGAGAAGTATTACTTAAAATAACCAATGTTTACTCAAATACCCTTGTCTTTATAATTCCTATGCACTTCGTATTTATGTGTATTCTAGAGTCACTTCTTCTTTCCTTTCAAATACAACAGTATTTGGATGCAAAAGCTACTAAAAAAGTAGTTTATTTTCTACATGCTGAAATACAAAACATGAACAATTTTCTATAATTTAGGAAATTTAAGAGTTTGAAGGAGCCTCTTTAAGGCACCTACTGTTTCTTGATTCCCCTAATGCTGGGGTTCAACTGCAGAAACAGGGAAGCGCCTGAATGGACCTACCAGGAATGCACTTCTTGTTCCTGGAAAAGTAGTAGTGGGAGAAAAGACAAGCAGCTCTCTGCCCTGTCCCCTGCCTAATCAAGGAATACAAGTAAATTTATGCACCAGTAAGAGTGGGGAAGAAAGGTTTCCTGCCAAATATGTCATTCTTTAACCACACTTAGAGACGAGATCCTCAAGAGCTTCCCTGCGGCACGGTCCCCACCCCATTCCTGGTCCCTGGCTACATCAGCCTTCATGTCATTGGAACTGCTCAGTGCCAAGTTCACACGAGGGGAAAAAAAAAATCAAACAGGATATCCCTGGGGCTTCCAGGGAAGATGGGTGTGTCAGTCAGCCCTCATGCAGTCAAGAGAGCCCAACAGGTACACAGTAAGATGCCTACGTGACCTGACGCAATTAAACAGACCATGCACTAGCATTCCCAGGAAGAGCATTCCCAAGGGTAACTTTCCAGGGAAAAATAAAATCAAGAATTTTGAAAGAGGACCAATGTATCCACCAAGTCTGATGTAGTGCTCCAGCTTCTGGGGCACCCCAAGGCAGAGGCTGCTTCCACAGCCTCTGCTGACCAGCCTCTGACACACTGTTCTCTGAATTTCTCCTATTTCTTTGAGTGGTTTTATATTTCTGACCTTTACTACCATCCTGTGGCAGTGAGGTCCACACATTATTACATACGACATGAAAACCCACTTCCTTTTAAATCTGCTGCCTCATAGCTTCACTTGATATATTTCAGCTCCCATCTTCAGAGAAACAGTGAACAATTGCCTCCTACTCATAATTCCCATGCCCAACTTTACACAGTTTTGTCACAGTTTTTACTGAGTTGGTGCTGCTTACATTTTTCCTGGTGCAGGAGCCATTTCACTGCACATCTGGTTTCCCTTTGCCCTCACCTTTCCTAGCTCCACTACTTTTTTTTTCCTGAGAAGGGAAACTAACTACTGCACACAGAGCACCGAAAAAATGTCTGGGACACACTTACTGATTTACGAAGACATAACAATGATTCATTCTGTTCCTATCCTAACCTTTCCCTTTCAATTGTTACTGAATATTAAAGGTGACGCTGTCCAGCTGTCTGGAAGGTTTATGATCTGTTCTCTGAGCAAGGATTTGGAGCCCATTAATGTTAATGGATCGTTAGGGACACTTTCCTTCTGATGAGTTGCCTCATTTATTTTGACACAGATAATGCTTGATAAAATCCCTGGTCCTCCTACAGATCTATGTGGGGTTTGCTTGTGACTGGGGTTTGGATGGTTTGGTGGAGTTTTGGGGTTTTTTCAGTGTATAGAGCATTAACTATTAAAACACCAACATTCTGATCTGAAATCCATCCTCATACAGGCATTTTCTATGTGTTAAATAGTGTGGGCTAATGCCTGATTTAAAGGGCTACTGAACTTGGTCTAGAGCACTTCAGATTTGCTTTATGCATTGATGCCATTTCAGATTTGACTACGAGGGAAGCAGTAATACTAAAGCTTTCATCACTGAGCAAATGAAGGCTGTTTGCCTATCTGCACCCTCTCAAATATTCTCTTCAGCCACGTACTCTGAAGCTGATATGAAGGAAAGTTTCTCTCCCAGCAGCCTATTATGATTTCAAAGAGTATAATCATCAACTTGCTCCACTTTGGACTAGCAGATTTTTAGGGAAGGGGTCATCTGCACACCAAAGAGCGTTGTAAGTTATTTAGTTTGTTCCCAGAGCTCAGACGCTCGGACTTCTTTAAAATAATTGGGAGCCGGAAAAACAGCCAGAATATTTAACATGCAAATGAGTCTAACAAGAATCCTATTTTGTTTTTATAATTCCTGCATTCAGTACAGCTAGAACAAGCAGCTTTCTCAAAAGAGGGCAAGAGTTTTATCTTTTCTCAGTTGACTTGTTAAGAACAGTTATAGGCTTCATTTTTCCTAGAATTTATACTTTTTTCCTTATAAACATTTTTATATCATATAAAATTAATGAGGAAAAAGGAGAATTTTCTGAACAAGAATAATAGAAGGCTCCCCTTTCTTCCTTCTCAACTATATTAAGCTTCTTTATTCCATAAGTTCCTATGTATCTGTGCTTTGTGTATAACCTAGAAGATCTGAGTGTGGGAGTTTCCATTTAGGATTGGGTTTGTATTTTGGTTTGGGTTTTTTTTTTTTAATGAAAGCAAAAATAAATTGTTTTCTACACTATGATATACAGTCTCTTAATATTCTAATTATGCAAAGACTTGAAATGTTCTCATAGTGAACAAAACACAGAGGCCTCATTACAGTAAGCATTTCTTTAAATGTCAAAATTGCAATCAAATTAAGAAAATGCATTCTTTGCACCTTGTAGGTAGAAACATGAAAACAGCAATGGGATTCTCCCATTGCAACACTGAATCACCAACAGATGTGCAATGGCATGATTCTTCTATTCTTCTGAGATGTTTCAGTCAATCCACTTACTATAATGCAGGTGTTATTAAAATAACCAGTGGCCAACAAAATATCAAAGCAATAACTTTGTGCAAAAATTTACAGATACAATAGTAAGAGCCATAATCCAAAAAACCAAACTTCATAACTTCAGCTGAAACCTCAAAAGAACTTCTTTGTCTGTTTGAGAGATCCTGGAATCAAAGGGCCACATGTGCACGCACAGAGCACAAGGACGTGTATGCTGGTGGGCACTTGCTCTGTTAGCACATTAACTCAACAGATGAGAGCCAGATCCAGCCCAGAAGGGGCACAGACGCACGAGCATGGGTTTGGGTTTTGGCATTAAGTGATCAGCTTGGCATCAAGATGAAATCTCTGCAGTAAAGCTCAGTAGTGAACCTTTCTGCTACACCCAGAGAAAATCCTTTAAATTGCTCTAATAAAAAGTTCCTGTGCATTTCATAGGTTTGTTTTCTTAGTTTAATATAATCTCACAGTATCGCTCTCTTTCTGAAGATAAACGTGATACCCTATTTAAGGAATGAAGAACTCAGCACTGTACAGTATGCCAGGACAATCCTGCCTCCTGCATCCAAACCAGAAACACAACCAACTGTTCCAGGTTCCATCACACATTGACGTTTCTAGCTTTCAGAGAAAACATTTGAAGTTTAGTACTTGCTATCTGCAGTTCATGTGTAATTTTAAGCTGCACTTTTGGTTACCCGTTTAAAATTTGAAAATACCAAAATACCATTTGCACTTGGAATTGACTCCCCCTCTCCACCTGCAATTTTCTTTTGAAGACTATGCATTTAGAAGGAGAAATAAGAGAAACACCTGTAGCCTGTTCTCCCCATCTTCAGATGGCACACAGGCTGGGTGATGCAGGAAAAATAATCAAGGATTATTTTGAAGTTGTTATACACCAACTTCTGTAGGTGCTCATGAAGAGAAACAGTGCAGCCCACCACATTAAAAAGCTTGGGAATTCTTTTTCTTCACCAAAAATGCCCAGAGGTTTCCTTGGCAGAGCATGCTGCTCTGACCACATGGTGACTTTTCCTAGCTGGGGCTCCAAGCTCAGTGCCTGGATTATAGGAATCTCCGTGTTCCAGAGAGGCTTCCATCAATCCATGTGCTGCCTCCCAGCACCTTGTGACTCGAGGGACAGCTACCTGCAAAACATCTTTCCAACCCTTTTCACAGTGACTCAAATAATGTTAATAGCACAAGAGGTGTCCAGCAGGAACCAGAGAAAATTAAGTTGATTATCTATGCATAATAGATTCAGTTTATTTTTCCTCAAGGAAGAGCAGAATCACCTTTCATGTGAACTTCTGTTACATGCAGCTGTCAGCTTAAGGTAATGACCTCAAACACTCAAGATTAAGATTCTGATCATACCCCTGATAGTAAATTATTTCTAAAAAATATATATTTTTTAATCACATCTCATAAGGGAAGACCTACTCTTGCAGATTTTGTGCTCTATTCATCATCATCATCTCACTTAACCACCTGTTCTTTTAGCACATCATCTGAAGCAGAAGACATCTTAGTACCACCTGCTGTCTTCTCTTTCTCCTTTGGATAACAGGCAATGATCATCTCAGCTTTGCCTCCTGTTATTCAGCTTGAGCCACCAGCAACCAGCTCTACCAAACCCTTCATTATTCCTATGCAATTTTGCCAGAAAGCTCTAACATCATTCTTCACAGTCTATCACCACCTTCCTCTCAGTAATTCCACCCTTAAAGAAAATCATATTTGTATGTCTCAGTGGCCATTATGCCCCAAACTTTACTTAATCAAAGTAAGCAACCAAAAAAGCCTTCACAGAGATGCCTTTGTGCCACTATTGCTTCTAAACCTACTGCCTCACTTCTGTGACAACAGACCCACAACCCTTCTCTGAAGGGTTTCTCTACTATGCTTAACTCAGTTCTTTTATGTTATTTTTACTGCACTCCAGGTCATCAGTCACCCATCCTTCTAGCATGTCCCCTTTGAGCTAACAATTCCTTCTACTGATCACATCTGAGAGATACAAAAACGCCTCAACTCTTCATTAAGTACATCATCTCCATAGTGCAAACTTGTTGCAAATTTTTTTTAAGCTTTACTCTGTCATTTCACTTCTCTTTATGCTCCTCCAGATCCTCCCTGCCTTCATCTAAAAGCTCAGCTATTTTTCCTCACTTTTGAGCCCTTTAATGACCAAGGTCTCAAATATTCAACCTATGCTATTGGGATGGAGATTTTGATTTCCCAAGTGTGCCAGCCCCTTTCACGCACTTGTTAAAGCTGTCAAAGAAGAACATTTTTTATTTCTTACAGGCAGATCCTTCATGCAGGAAGGGCACCCTAAACACCTCTAATACCTCTATTTATTTATCAAAGAAAAGGAATCAGGATGGGAAGGTGAAGTTATGTTCATCCTGTCAGTCTCCGGTATTGTACTCAAGCTGTGATCAACCTGCAGTGCTCGGATTATCAGAACATCATTTAAAAAAAGCATGGTTACTCAAAAATAATTGTATTGTTCCAAAGGCAAAAAGGTATGAGGGCACACACCAGATAGCAGCAGCCTGAACAGAAACCTTGAAAGCATCATGTGTGAAGCAAGCTACAGTTTCTTCAATGTACAGTCCTTAAGATGACAGAAACGTTTTTCACCACATTTAATTATTTGTGTAAATGTAATTGTAGATTTCAATGTCTTTTTCTTCCCTTTTTTGCTCTTCTGCTCTACCTCGTTATTTCTTCTAGTTTATTTTGCTATTGCTATTTTTATTCAAACTAATACATGCAAGTAACATGTTTGCATGTAGTAAGATCATTTCCTCCTTCCCCTGCTCTGCCAGACATGCAATTCACTAAATTACAGAAACATGGAGCTGGATTGCATATAAAACACTGTCATGGGGTGACTTTGTGCTGTTATATTAGTATCCCATATCACTGCTCTATGCCCAGACATGATTCCTGTGTCTTCTGTACCTGTACCTTTAAATTGTGCTTGAGGGAAGAAAAAAAAACTGAACTTCACAAGTAATCAGTTTTTTCTCAAGGTCTCGCTCGGCATTCTTCAGCAGGAGAAGAGCACTCTCGTTTTTTTCCCTTCGTTTTTTTGGACTTACTTTTCCTGNATCTACTAAATTCTAGGGAAGGGCTTTTACAGCCTGTGCTTAGATATCCTTCGAAAGGTTTTCTTATTGTTACATCACGCACTGAGAGAAAAACAAGTTACTTCTCTCTTCAGATAACAACTAATCTATGTCCTGCTTATTGCAGCTTTTTTAGAAAGTCAGTTCTTGCCTCAATATTTTCTTCTCAGGGGAAAAAAAATCCTTCAACCTTTCTTCTCATCAATCACTTTTAGAAAACCATTTCCTCTATTTCTACCTTTCTTTAAACATTTATCCTCATCCTTCTGAAAGTTCAAGCCACAGTATTTCAGAGGACGCCTCCACAGCAGCAGGCATGAAATAGTCATTACCCAGGTCCATTCTGTCTCTCCATCCCAGATTGTCTCTCACTAGAGTTCAAAGCACATGAAACACTGGTGACATTTTTGCCTTATCGCTCCATTTTAACCTCTAGATGATCTATTATATCATGATCTTACAGAGAAAATATGAATGTTAAAAGTACCGTATGAAACTCTGTGGCAAACCCAAACCCAATGCTCATGTACAGCTCCCCCCAGCTTTGCACATGTGTTTTAAACAAAGATGCTACAGAAAGAAATGTTTTACAGCTTCCATTTGAAAACAAGAAGCATTAGCTGAAGAAAACATAAAAAGTACCCAAAAATTTATTTTTAAAAGTAAAATATTTATTTACTTAAAATAAAATTTTCTTCCTGCTCCTGTCTTGTTTAAGTTTAAAATAACAAAATCTCTGTGAAACCTTTCTAAAAAGAAAAAAGCCAAACATTGCATATATTGTAATTGTAATGCAATCATTACAGATTACACTACACTATGATGCAACCAGAAATGTGAAGACTCAATGCTTGTAATTATGACTGAAGAACATAAATTTATCTACTCTGTCCAAATACAAATGTAACATTGCAGATCTCCACAATGAAGAGATTTCACATGCACTGATCAGTTTCTAGTTGGAAGGTCAAAACAAAGCATTAGGTAAAAAAAAAGTACTCAAAATAATTTCTAATGAAATAAAACAAAAAACAAACTTTACATCACAGGAATCTCAGAGTCTTTGCTATGTATGAAAGGAGCAGCTTAGAGCTACTCTGATCTTTTTTTTTCTGGTCTCTCTACAGTTATGACTCTTTCTCCTTCATTTGTCCCAACACCAAAACAAAACCTCCACATTTTTTTTCCAATAGCACTAGCCACCACCATCTTGTAACATTTTTTTCTTTATAAATCCAAGGAGGCAAAGGGCCTGAGCTTCCAAATGAACCCCAGCAGGAGCATCAGTGCAGTGGTGTTCCTAGCTCTTGATTGAGCAAAGGATGCCAATGGCAGGACTCTCACAACACAACCCTTAATCAGTCTGGCAAGAGACACTTTGTCTGGCATCAAAAATAACTATATCTTCTGCTTCCACAGACTAAAAGGAAGACTGGTTATGCCCCTACTCTTTTTGATTAGTTCTAGACTAAAATAATAACGCATTTTTACTGTCCAAACTTCACCTGTTCTTTAACTTCCTAAAATAAACTGCAGGAGAACACAGATTTTATAAAGTACATTTATGACTTGCTCTTCCATTGGCAGGAAGATTTATCTTGGAAAAATAAGAACTTGGCAATAAAGACTCAGCAACTGATTTTCCCATTTTCCTTTCTTTAATTCTTCCTCAATGCACTGCAAGGCATCACTAAACCCATAAAACAGACAGTACTGTCAACTCGCAGTTGTGTGAAGCAAAGGTGTTGGAACAATTCAGCTAAAGCTAAAATGCCAAAGATGAAACATGCAATGAGAGTACAATGGGGAGAAGTTATCAATACAATTTACTGAAGCAAAAAATCAGTTTGTGAGGGCATAGTTACATCTCCACATCCACTGCAGGTTTCATCTTCAGTTCAATGGCAGGAAACGAAGGGCTAACAATACACCGGCTCTCAGAGGAAAGGTCTCATGGTTTTGAGGGGAGCCCACCTCTCTGTCCCACACAATGGGGACACATGCTCCTTTGTGCTCTGACGAAGAGCTGCCAGGTGAACACGTTTCCTCCTTAGATCCCAGATTCCTAGTTTGTCCCCAGAATCAAGGACTTCTGCCACGGCTGCACTGGTATATTACCGCCCTGCCCACCCCTCTCTGGAGTGCAGGGACGCCTGGCAGGCTGAGCACTGAATCACACAGGAGTCACTCTCTGAGACGTGCTGCGGGTGGTCCTGAATGTGCTCAGGATGCCACGAAAACACGCTGGAACTGTCAAAACAAGCACCCTTCCCTGAATTTGCTGTTGGAGTGGCAATTCATAGATGAGGTTTTCATGACAAAGTTGTAGTTCAAAACTGCAATAAGGAGAAAGAAAAGGGCCCCTTCTTCAGAACACAACAGTATTTTCCAATCACTTTTGAAGATGTGGCTGGAGCAAAGTGATGGAAGCCCCTCTTTTTCCTTCACCTCCCTCAATCCACAATCCTACAAAAACCAGGGATTTAATTCTAGCCCCTTCAGTCAGGCATGCCTTATAACCCTCTTACCACTCCTATTAAATCTTTTCTTGGAACTGTGCACAGAACTACAGCAAGTCATGTAACCCACTAATCTCCACAAGGAATGCAGGAATAATAAGTAAATGAATAAGAATGGATTCAGGATAAGCGATGGCCACAAGGTATTTGCAAGGAATTAAACACACCATCATGTTTCCTACAAGCTGCCTTCACACAGTATCTGTTTTGGTAGAATTAGAGCAGAACTACAAGTTATTTTTTGTTTATTTCAGATGATGGAGGGTAAATTTTTTTTCCCCCAAGTTTCAAAGCAGACGGAGAAATGGTAATATTAGAAACCTGACATTTTGCACTCATTCCTGCTTGCATAACCATATGTTTTTATACCAAATGGGATTCCTTTGATGATTATGAAGACTTACTGCTGCGTATGATTTTACTTAGAGATTTTTCCTGTGCTCTCAAGACCTAACATCACGCAGAACAGAAGAGCATCATCCAAGTTCTACGGCACACTTAATTTGTAACAAATTCTGAATATCTCCCTTTGTTCTGCTTACTTTTTTCAGGGTAACAAGGAAGTTTTAATGCCAACACACACAAGTTTTAAAACATATGCCAGCTAAAGATAGTCATCTGATCTTTGAAACATTCTTCACATGTAGGCACTGCACTTTCTCAGAAAAAGCAACAGTACTTACCCTCATCAGTAGGGTTGAACCCACAGATATCACAGATACATCGAACCCACTTATTCATCTCCTCCTCGCTGTCTGCTACCAAATAGAAAACTCGGTCTATAGTGTTGATATCAAAAATATAGCTGTTTTCAAACTCCTTTTTGTTGAATGTTAATCCAGCATCAACTTGTTGACACAGATTTAAGTCAATAATACGGATAGGCTTCTTGGCATGGTCATTTTTGTAGTATTCCAATACATCTGGATCCCCTGTTAAGCGGCCGCTCCGAAGCACAAACCATCTTCTCTTCCATGCCTGGAAATTGGGGAGAGAAAAAAGGGAGAAAAATTAGAAGGAAGAAATCAGACTTTAAGACCTGTTGTTTGTGGTTTCAACCTGGGTTGAACCACATACTAACAAGTAGTTCAATTATTATTCTAAGAGATTACACACCAGATACCCACATTTAACACTATTTAAGTATTGTTACAGTAGTGGACTTGAGGATTAGTGAATTTGTATTTTAAATTTTATATCTTGGCTTTGTTTATAACAAGTGGATATATAAATTAAATCACTGTTTACAAAATGAGAAAGCATGAAGACACTAAAGAAAAAGTGCGGTGGGGACCAGGAGAGAAAGAAAAAAAGCACACGAAAAGGGCTTTTGAAGAAAGCCCTCATAGGCATGGGAAAGACAAAATGAAATACATCTTTAAGTGCTCCATGGTGGTTTTTTTCCAATATCTGTTGTTTCAGGCTGATGCATTTTAACTGAATTTTTCACTGATACTCAACAATAGCAACCTGCATTTAAAGAACAGACAATGTTCACATTGTACACTCTCCTCGATGCCAGGGGAACTCTGCACTCAGAACCTCATCATATTTCTACAGTAGTACTTCTTACAGAAAAAGAGCAACATTATTATTTTTTGAAACCGTTAGAGAGAGGGGGATGGAGAGAATGACCAAATATTATAGTTTAACCACATAAACTCGGTCTTTGGGGAAGATACAGCAGAAATGAATTTGATAGTCTGACACTGTGCTTATTATACCAGCCCTCCTGATGCTGCAGAAAGAAGCTGGTCTGAGAGAAAAGCAAAAGCAAAAGCAAAATGTCTCATTCGTTAACTAATCCTCAGCTGCCTTTCATCCTGTGGGCCTCCATCACCTGCCATAATCCTCGTCAAAGACCTTAACTCAAACCATGCAACCAAGCTCAGCATACAGCTGTCCTGCTGCTTCCAACTGCATCTTTATTGCCCCACCTGGCTGCACTTTTGTTCCTCAGATCTACCAGCAATACTATGCTAGCAGCCTCTTTATATACCCCAGAGCCAGGATAATGGGCACAGCAGAAGAAAACAGACACACTGCCAGTGTCCACTAGGAGAGCTGCACTGCTTTCACACTGAGAAATCTGAAAGCAGAGCCCAGACACAGTGGGGAGCCATCACTGTGTCATCCACTTGTTCTGATACTTTCCAGCAAAGCTGGAGACCAAGGTAAATCAGTGCAGTAGCCAAGCCACTGTGCAGTACACCACGGACTCACACCATGCCCCAAGGCACCGCACGTGAAACTTCTTTAGGAAATTCAAACAAGGTTGTCAGCAAGTCCTTTGGAAAATTAAAAAAAAAAAAAAAAACAGGAGAAGAAATGCATGAATAAGACAGGTGAGTGCATTTTCCTCTTGTCCAGCTGTGGCTGTGTGCTAACCAAGGGAAGAAATGGAATCAGCAAGGATGGTCCCAGAAGGGGTCAAGATGTGTGATGTCCTTTAAACACTGGGACAGCAGCTTTGAAAACAAGAGTTTCTTACTACATATTAGGAAAAGATTCAGAGCCATTTTTGTGAGGCACAAGAGTGCATCCATTTCATTTTTTGTAGCTGCTACCTTCAAGCAAACTCGTGGAAGGAGGACATAAAGGACAAAGAGCAAGAACTGCACTGCCATCTCCCAGCTCTGAACGAGTGCCGTCGGCTCTGCCCCAGAGACTCACAAAACCCTCATTGTGAAGTGGGCACATCTTTTTGGGGTATCAAGCTTAGAAAGTTATTATGAAAAGATGATACAGAAAACAGGAGAAAGGGAAAAATGATAGACAGCTTAATTAAGGCTTGTGAACCATTCTCCAACTACCAAAGCTACAAAAGTTTTTTTGATTTTAAGGTAATGTCTATACTTTACAAAACAATTGTATTTATTTTCGTTCTGAATAACAGCATCTGTTTTTAAATGCTGAACTGTGTGAATCAAGTCAAAGACACTGCTACCATGGAAATAGTTGCTTGAAAGTTTAACTGGGTGAACAGTTAAAATGTAGAAGATGTAAGAGATGAAACTCCTTCGATTTAGATTTCAAATGTGAGTATATTCTAGCAGCACAGCTGGATAAGCATCATTTAACAGTGACCCAAAAACACTGGCAGAGTTTGTTTTGTTTCCTGTTTCCAAATCAAGTGACAACTTAGATGCTGGGATAACAGGAAACTTCAGCAGCCAGAGGCTCTCTTTCCAGGCAAGGCTGATCACAGATAACTGCTACAAACGGCTTCAGAAACAAGCTTTATCTTTAACCTCAGCCTTCAGTCACTCAGATGAAATTTTCAAAGCAGAAATCAGGAGGAAAGAGATTAGCGATAGGGGAGGAACAAGAGCAATTGAGAAGCATGATGCATTTTGTCTCACAATTTGTGCAACAACAAAACCCCATGCAAAAAAACTTCATCGACTCTGTATCAACCAGGCGTGCCTCTTCTAAAACTTTATTTCTAGTACTGTGTCAGGGAGTGAAAGGTTCTCAGCAATCCTGAAAATTTCCATTGAGTACTAATGAGTAAATAGGACTCTAAAACTGAGAAAAACCAACCAACTAAAAAGAATTTCCTTTCAGCCCTTCAGGCTACAAAACAGCAACTATAAAGTATTTAAAACATTGAATTTAGCCTGCTAGCACCTGCTACTATTTTTGAAGAGTTTTCACATACTGCATATGTGAACATTTATTTCAGTCCTATAGTGAGTCACACTCTCTGAAACTGGCACAGATTATATTCAAAAACAAAAGCAATTCCATAAACTACACACTAATAAGGCAGATACAAAGGTTCTCTGGATTACAGTACAAAGCACAATTTAGCAGCAGAATAAAGCTTAAAGCTAGACAAGCGAACTGACATCAGCACCCTTGCTAATCATAGTACAAAAGCGCCTCTATATTTTGTCAAAGTGCAAAATGAGCTCACATAAATCACTCTTTGTTATTTGAAAATATCTGGGATTCTTAAAGCTTAATCTATTTTTAACATTTCAGTATTTGTCGCTGCAGTGAAAGCTGTGCACTGCCCCACTGAAGTACAGAATAGTGTGTTATTTGTGTTATACGTGCAAGGAAGAGCTTCTTCAGCAACAGCTTTCCAAAGACAAACCTCTAAACGAGAGAGTGCACACGTGCAAATACATACTTATGCAAGTTTTATAATTTTCTTTTTTTTTTTTTTAACCCATTTGGGCATTTTTGTTTGAAAATTTTGTGTTTTCTTTTAAGGAAGAGCATGCTACAAACTATTTCTCATATTCACCCAAAAAGATGCAACCAATCTACCTCACAGGAAAATTAAAGGTACCAATTATTTATCTGTCACATAACTGATGTTATTATCAGCCATACATTGTCAAAAACTGGTTTCTGTGCTAGAAGTCAACTGCTTTAAGTTTGTGAAGTTGAAAAAATAGCCAGTATACGATTTGAACATTTTGTACAGTTATTTAACTCTGGGAAGAAATTTGAGCAATTTTTTTTTTTTAAGAAAAGATTTACTTAAATGTATAAAATATGTTATTAGCATAAATAGGGTTTAAAAATACATTTTATAATTATACTAGCACTTAGTCACTAAACACTGCTTGCAGAGCAAATACCTAATTCAGAAGAAAAACGGCTCCTTTTGTAAGTGTTGTAAGGCAAACAACATGGCAATCAAGTTCACCAAAAGCCTGTGTAGGCTTTGTAAACTATTACAAAACACAGTTTAACAAGGTTTGCTGCTTTTCTCTGAGTCTAAGAAAGGCCTTGTGTGCCTCTCAGCTTGTTTTCTCCTCTGGGCTGCACAGCCTATCAGCTGGCCTAACACAGGACACCACCACGCCTGCCAAACATTGTCCTGCTTCTGTCATGAGACCTTCGTATCATGAGACCATAATAACTATAGAAACGAGCTTGTTTGCTTGCTTTTGAGGGAGGCTGAAATGTGACAAGCTGCTCACCCACAGAGCATCAAATAATCAAAGGAACAGTGGAATTCTGTATTTTTCACTCAGCATTTTGAGTAGGTTACAAAGTAAAACCAAGACATTCCTACAACTAGGGTTTTTTTTCACTAAGGTATATGCAAACTGCTGATTTCAATGTGAATGAATGAGCTAAGAAATTGAGAGAAACCATCATGCAGCAGTGTTAGGGTTTAGTTGGTTTTTGTTTTTTTTTTTTTTTAACTACTGTAGATAAAGTTGTATGCAGTAGCCAGAATTTACAATATATTCTACTTACAGGAGGTATATCTGTTGAAGAAGATGTAGCTATACTTCCCTTAATCTTTACATTTACGGATTATTTTCCCCTCCCCTCTCCTCACATACACTCAAGATGTACCTCATTCAGCTGCTGGCTGTAGTTCAAAGACGTAGGAAATAGGAGATGTATATGAAAATGGAAAGGGAAAGGAAGGAGGAAGGGGCAGGAAAGAACAGATAATTTATAAAAGGATTTAACCTTCCATTTACGTCCCCTTAAGCTGTTGCTCAAGGGGCCAAAATGATTCCATGACATGTTTAAATAAAAGCTTAGAGATGTTAAATCAAAGACAGCTTTTTCTGGTCCATTTTTTACAGATTTTGCTCTCACATGGCCAAGTAACTGCTTACTGATCAATTATCGTTCTATAGTTTCCTACTGTTATTACCCACCATCCTAAGGTTGCTTAAAGCTGATTTTCCTTTTCTAGCACATTTGTCACCATTTTTCTTCTGGATAGCATCAAGTCAAAAAAATCTTTCAAAACTGCTGAGCACCGGCTAAGCCAAGGAGGGTATCACTTACACGCCACTCCAGTAACACTGCTAATAAATCTTTCGCCATGTATGACCAGTAAATCCAAGAATAAAATTACCAATCTCAGGCCTTCCTTCTCATCTCTCAAGTGAGCAGACATTTGTGCTTAGGTTTGCATCTCTGTACTCACAGACTACTTTAAAAGGGCACTATTTGGCATACTTGGCACCCTCCTTTCTCAGAGACGTCAACTAAGCCCTGGCAGAAAGAAGTGACTTACCCAGGGCCACAAGGAAGGATCCAAAAAAAAAATACCTGGTGTCTCATAAATGCACAACAAGACATTTCCTTGCTCCAAAAGAACTTATGAAGTAAACAGAAGACAGAAGGCAGAACACGAACCAGAGAGAAGTAGGAACAGCAAAAGATACAGCCTGAGGCGACTTCATAACGCTCTTGTGGACATTTAAGTCCTGTAGCTACTATTGAGCATTTTTCAATTGTCTGCTGGGATCAAGATTTAATTTTCTTTATACTTTTTGCTCCCATCTATTTCATCTATTCCTCTCTTTCTACTTATTTCTCAGTGCAAAGGTTAAACAACAGTGGAATTAGTACACGTCTTTGACAAACAACTAGAAGAAGGATCCCAAACAGAAGTTGAGCATCTCAGCTCCTTTTTGCCTCCAGATTTCCAGTGTCCAGGTATTCCAGTCATCACAGAAGACAAACACACCTCTGGCACAGCTTCACCGACTTGTGTGTTAGACCCGTGCTCTGAATCCCAGTAGAAGCGCAAATGAAACAAAAATAAAAGCGTTCCTTCACACTGTGGTTCTTTTTAAACCCTGTTTCTGGTCAGCATAGACCAGTGACAACTATCACCGAGGAGCCTCATCCCACAAGGCACGTACTTGGGAGGACTGCCGGGAAGTATCAAAAAGAGGTCACATTAGGTAATGATACTTCAAGTACAGGATTTTACTTTTTCCACTTGCTGCTCTTCCGGCTTGCAGGACTAACTCCAACATGGTGAAATTGCAGAATTTCAAATGTTTTCCCTAAGAAATTAACACTTGTAGATTTCCATATGTATTTCTAGATGGATTTCTTATTTTGAAGTGTTTTAAGGAAAGCATTTTCTGTAAATCTTTTAAAATCTTTTTGGTTGGTTGGTTTTGTGGGGTTTTTTTTCAATTGGTTTCTTTTTTAAAGGCCATATCATGAGCACCAGGAACTGAAGAATATGTAATTACTAGTTATTTCTGAAACCCTTGTCATAACATCAACTGGCAATAGACATCCTCTTATCCTCTTCCCTAAAAATAATGCCCTTTATTTTTTGAAACGTAAGACAGAACAACTAAACTGAGCACAAAAAAAAACCCCAAAACATGTTCAGTGTCTTAATTCTATACAGCAGAAACTGCAATTCCATGGTTTGACAGTAGTCCAAACACTCTACTTTTAGTAGGGCTAGATACTAAGAAGTGTAAACAGATTGCTGGAAAACAAACAAATATGATATGAGGAAAATACTGAATATGTTATGACTTTCTTTAAATACTTAAGACTTGTTTTCCAGGAAGCACCATCTTTTCTCACTGAGCAAAATAAGGAAAAAACAGTCTCAGTGGAAGTTTCCACTCCCCTGGCCATCATCCTGATCATCTGTTCCGAATACACACAAGGCCAAAATTTCCTGTTTTCAAACTATTGTCACCATTTTCTAGTCTTGTGCTGTCGATTCTAACTTTAGCTTGTTAAATAAACAAAACACTGAAAATACAGCAGAACAATACTTCCACACACATTTACTGTGAGCTCTGTTTCATAACTGATGTTTCAGCACGTGAATTGGTCTCACAGCGTTAATTAAAGCACAAAAAAAGGTGCAAAATAAAATGCAGACAATGTAGCACAAGCTGCTGCTTTATTTTGTGAATCTGAAACTAACTGAATATCTTCACTGTTCTCTCCATTTTGCATGGGAATTCTTAATTTTTTCTTGCCTTTTGCATCTTTTTTTTCCTACATCCTTATTCCTACTCCCAACGTGCAATCATGCAGCCAGGTCTGTATCATTTAATTCACATTAAACTGATCCTTATTACAACTGGTTTCAGTAAATACTTTTCTGCAGTATGCCAGAAATTTTCTAATGGCAAGCACAAACTTACTCCTGAGCGCATGGGAATTATCACCATCTCTTCACCAAAGGAGAACTTATTCAGAGCTATACAGAGCAATAAAGCAGGAGCCCTGCAGCAGCACCAGGACCTGAGCCCTCATTTCACTTTCTCCAAGCCAGGACCAGTGACCAGATCATCTCTCTATACTCCTACATCCTCTAATCCAATTAAAATGCCTATAAAAGTTCTGTTCGTTCTGATCTCTTGCAAACCCACCTTTTCACTTCTGTTCTCCTTCACCACCCATCCTGCGTGGCCAAGACATAACTCCTAGGAACTTGCCAGGAACACGTTCCCCATCACTGATATGAGGTTTGCCATCTCCTCTCACTGCTCCATCTCACTCCTTTGTCAGCAATGAAGACACAACTCTGTCATGGCATGAGGTTTGCCATGGCACAAGGAGAAGTACAGCTGCTGCAGGTCCCTTACTCACACATCTACACAGTCTTTGGTTTGCTGCCCTGTTTCCCAGAATATTTCTAAAATTTGGTCATTTCCTCTCTGATCATACCCCTCTCTAGTTTTTCCCATATCCATCCTATTTGAAATAATGCTGCCAGGAGAATCTCCCTTCTCTCATTCGGATTACATCATCTTCTATTTAAAGTTCTCCATTTACTGACTTGCTTTATTGCACTTTTGAGCCTCTTTTCCTATTTTGAGCCTTTTTCTACTTAGAAAGATCCGTGTTCTTACTTTACTCTCTCCCTCTTGCAAATGGGAGAGCTTTTTGGTCTACCACTGACACCAGATTTTGCTCATTTTTCCTTCTCTCCTGTATCTCCCATCTTTCTTTTGAAGGCTTTCTGAACCAATAAGCAAGGGCAAGACATCTCCTTCCTTCAGATTCCTCCTAAAGATCAGCCTCTTTGACAGTGCTTGTGATCACCCAACCAAATTACAGTCTGGCTTTGCATCACAAGGATTTATTTAAGAAATAATGTTTTTGTGTATTCACCAGACAAAGGTTTGTTTGTTGTTTTTTTTTCAAAAAAGTTGCTTCAGTCTTTTCATCAGCTTTTAATTAGAAGTCACTTCTCCCCACAAGTCTTAATCTAAGAAAGCAAATCATTCAGGGTAGGCTCTGCCCTGTTTTTAGAGGTCTCTGTATATTTCTTATCACAAGGATTACTACCATGCTGACAGGACCCCCTTAACAAGACAAGGCAGAGAAGACACCAGCCATGCAGTTTAACTTGAATTCCACTGAGCTCGTGGGGGTAGGCTGCATGAAAGCAACACCCAGAAAAATAAAAAATTTAATATTTTGAAGACATGAAAAATTCAAAGCTGAAAAGTCAAGCCTACACTCCACTGATACCAACATCTGCTTGCCCACTAATGGCTGGGGATTAACTATTTCACCATATATTTTTATCTGTTCATTCCTCATTTTCAAGGAGGACAGTCATTTTGAAGCGGTGTTTGTCACAAGTTGGAAAAAAATTTCCCATTTTTCCAGATCACAAGCCCAGTGCTTCTTGTAATATTTTGTACAAATTAAGTTTCTTTTTTTTCCTTCTTACTCGCCCATGTAGAAATCTATGTTCTTCATCTGTGAAAGACTTACACACAAGGAAAAGCAAGACAAGACACTAGAATCTTGTAAAAACATGCATTTCCTAACAGGAGCTTGGATCCTCTAAAGGACACTGCAGTTGCAATGACCATACAACACATGCTTGCTTCACTGCTTCGTGTTTGGATCACTCAAGCATGCTTGTTTTGCAAACAGCATAAGGGATTTCAACAGATTACAGGAGGCCAAGCATTCTGCACATCATCTCTTCAAGAAAATATTCATAGGCTTAAATCCTGTGCTTTGTACTCCCTAGAAAAGAAAGGGGATTTGAGCTACAGAAGCATCAGTTTCTCCAGCTTCAACAGGGAATGATGAATTAAGAGGGATTTAGCAATAAATTAAGGGTGATGGTACAAAGACACCCCCTAATGTCTACAATTTGCCTCCCAAGTAACTAACCTGGTTAGTCACCTACCAGTTGTATTAAAGAAGCTCCTACCCATCCGTTTACACACAGTAAGTCTCCAGTGGAAATTCAGTCTCCAGTGGAAATTCAGACTATGTTTTAAATAATCCCTACAAATTAAATTTAGGACATGTTGACACTCCATCCTTATCCTTTCCTCATGAGAGCAAGGCTGTACAGTCGCTGACATCTTTGCAAATCAAGCATGTGCAGACCAAAGCAGGAGCCTCTCTTGCAAATGAGTCAGCTACTGCTCGAGCAATGAAAGGACTGATACTTACTCAAGCCATTTTCCTCAGGCACAGTGAAGGGAAAGCTAAAGGAAACCTATTGTTCTGCCAAAGCTTTACAGGGAGAATCAGCACAGTCATTTTTGTAGACTGTGAGGCATTGCAAGGAATTCCTTATTCATATACAATGGATATGTAATTCTTCCCCTTCATATAAAAAAGGTGAAGAATTAGGAATGGCAATCTAACATTTTTACACTAAAACTATTAACTTTCACATTACAAATAACCAGTTCTGAAATGTGCATGTGCAGAGATGGCAGGGAGAGTTGCTAAGAAAAGTAAAAGCTAAGATTAAAAAAAAAAAATCAACATTGTGTCTGATAAATACATTTTCACTTTACAGGGCTGAAAATATTTACCAATTAGGCTCCAGCAGTTTTTTCTGAGCAGAACTGGCCTGAAGAACTCCAGAGGAAAAGTTAATTTGAAAATAAACAAGCACGAAGTCCAAATTCTTTGCAAGACACTGTGATACATAAATTCCTTTTGCTATGCTCCTTGACCCTGAGTTTCTATTGTAGCAAAAATATTGTTTTTCCAACAATGCAAACAATACTTTTAGATTCAAATAACTCACTGGCAGTAACAAAATGGTTAAGAAATTCAGAAACCAGCAACATCACATACCAATAGCAAATTTAATTACATACCAGGACACTTGAAAATTAAGATGCTTCAATATAATTACTTGGATTAGCTTACAAAACACTCCTCTAGCTCTTATCAGCTCACATTAAAAAGTTTTCTACTCCTTCCTGGACTGTAACAGCACCCTCGTGCTGCGTATTATTGGGATGAACAGCTTTGTAAAACGTAACCACTACAAACAATTCACAGCCATGTGAACAGCCAAGGAATTACAGACAGCTCTTCAACAACAGCACAAATACTAAGATAAACTGCATTCTTAGAGGACTGTATTAACATACCTAGCACATGCCCACAATGTACTGAAGCAACACATCACAGAGCTTCTACTTGCACTTCATGGCACAAAATCTTTCTTTTTTTTTTTTCCCTCTCTTTTTTTTCAAGCTAGTGATACGAGTGAACCAACAGGTAGAGCGGTTTAGGCTCTTGCTTCAGGAACAGAATTTATCGAGTCAACTTGTAAATCAAAACAAAACCTCTTTTTGAATAAAAAAATATTTCTAGCGCAAAGATAACATTCTTTAAGGAAGTCCCTGTTTACTCACTTCAATTCATTCTCCACATACCTAAGTTACAAAGCAGAAAAGTAAACAACATCAAGAACACAGTTTTTGACTAGTTTACCTCTTCAAGTCTTCAGAAAATTTAAGCAATGTCCTGGCCATTTCTGTAGTTGTGTCTACCCCAAAATAAGCAAAGCTTTCTTTTTCCTGCCTGCTTCCCACCTCACTCTACATACACCACCCTATCCTCATAACCTTTGACCAACAGGAAGCAGACACAATGGACTGAAAATAACAGCAATTGTAAGATTTCAAATGATTTAATACATGAGGGGTGGGCTTAAGATTTGAAAAACTTCCCTTGCTTTGGTTTTTCAACAGTTGCTTAAAACACGTTATCTACACAGATTTAAAATGTTAGTTGAAAATCCTAGGCTGAATGGAGCTAAAAACTGTGAAGCTTTTATTAGGCACTATTAAGAGCACAGAGGTACAAACTCTTGCATGTATTGAGATTTTGTGTTTAAGTCATAGTCATTAGGCTGCTATATACAGCTAACTTAGTTTTCCAGCAGTGTAAGTAAGAGCAGTAGAAGTTTTTTAGAACATTATGTCTTTCTTTAAAAACACTTTTATTTATCTGAGCTTTTAGATCAGAAATAGGTATATGTCCCATAGAATAAGAAGACATTCTAGTAAGAAATGCAAGCGTGCATTTAAACACTGCAGTTAAACCATGGTGATGAAAGGCACAGATCAGTTTGCTAATACAAAAAGGACTTTTGCTAACTATAAGTAGCTGAGATGCACTTTGTAGTGTAGACGTAAAGATCTTTACTCCTCACATAAAAGCCCAAGCAATGATCCCGTATATATCGTCATTAACAGTAAAAAATTCACGTGCTTTAAATTGTACCAACAGCTTGGCACAAACACTGGAGGGTTACAGATTCCGAAGCCCAAATAGGCAATTGCAGCTTTTTTTTTGTTAGTTTTAATGTTTTTTGCCTTGCACCCAAGTACCTGCTGATTATTGTATTGAAAAGCCACAGTCATGTCCCAGGTTCCTCCTCTGCAGTTACACCAGAACACACAGAGGTCACAATCAAGAAACAGAAGCACCAACTCAGGGAGGGATTCACCTCTTGTACGAGAGTTATACTGTGTTTTCTGTACAAAGGAAGGGGCAGGGGGTGGGATAAAGAGTCAGTATCATTTTTACACCGGCTCCTGCTCCTGAGCACAAGATGACCAAACCCAAGGTTCTCCCACACTCAGAGGTTGGTAATGTCCTCTGCCTTGCCAACAACCAAGCAAAATTTCAAGCTACAAGTATTATGTGCAATAGTTACAAGCATGCTGAAATGCAAGGTCATAATAATTTTCCAACATTATTAATGTTCCAACATAATTCTGAGTATGTTTGCTACCCCATGCACGCACTTTATCAAGCATTCACTGGCACCTCTAGTGCACATTAGGCACTGCTCCATTTCAGAGGCATTTTAATAGTGGAATTACAACAGTAACATTCTTTTCTTGGCAGGGGAAGCCCAGCTGCAGGATAAGACTGGATCTACCTTGTCAATGCAGTATTTCATTAAGGTCTGCTAGAGCTCAAAATAACTACAGAGAAGCCTCTCACACCCCTTGGTATCCAGCAACAACTTCCAAATACAAAACACCCAAACAGTACACAAGCAAGCTTCTGGGCCCACCAGCACAAGCCACCACTGACACGTTAGAAGAGTAGCTTGAGGCACAAATAGTTCAACAAAGAAAGTAAATACGAGGTCCTCAGCCAGCCTGCAGTTTAAGAGTCCCTTGAAACCACTCTGTCTACTAATAGGATCCTCCTCTTCCCTTCCCCCATTTTAAGACACAACCTGATGCCATCACACCAAGGAATAACAGAGAAAGGATATCCTGCCTAGATTTTCCATTATACAGATCAAATCATCAATCCAGAGAGGTCTTTGCTTACACATGGGATAAAAAGAAGATGCTTCCAACTGATAAACCCTGAGAGGAAGCAAGGTTGGCTCCATGACTATTTTTAAGTAGTTAGCATTCACACAATGGCCTAAAATTAATGGCCAACCCCCAGGGTCCATGAAACCTTCATTAAAAATAAAATGAAAATTAAAAAATAGGGAGTTAACACGTTTGAGAGGGGAAAAGCAAAAATAAAAGAACTAGAAGGTGACAGATACAATTATGCTTCTTCCCAGACTCACCTTGAATTCAGTTTGGGTGCTAAGTTTAAGTAAATGAAAAGATAGGAAGCTTTATGTCATTTTCTCTAAAAATGAAGCATTTCCTTCAGCAACTGCTGGGAGAAATCTTTCTTCAACAGCTCGTGTCATTTTGACTAATACTCTTTTGCTGTAAATATCATATGACAAAAAGTAAGTAAACAGAGAAAAATAAAAATATCTTTATGTAGATGTATCATCAAAGGAGGAACTTGTTTCTTAGCCCTCATTTCCAAGGCCAGCTACAACAGCTGTGCTGCAGCTCCAGCTGAACAGCTCCCTACATCTCACCACCTACCAGACAAAGGGCATTTAGTTTACCAAATGGGCAGTGTTTCACATTTAGCTCCGTTAAAAGCATCCCACATCTAAGGCTTCATCCAAGCATAAGAAAAGTCTTGCTTTGTGCATCTGGACAGATGATGAATACAAACATCTTTGGTATAATCTAAGGATAAATAATTTAAGTGGCATCATTTCAACGTTAAATTCACTAAAAATACATTCTTATGCCAGACATTTCTCTGGATAAAGAACAAGATGAGGCAAAAGGCCCTGTAGGATCACCCTTGTAATCTAGGAAATGCCCACAAACTCAAGACATTTTAAATATCACCATTCATCTCCACCTTTTACTGCTGAGAAGGATTTTTCATTTTAAGCATTTATCCTTGTGGAGGTTGTTGTTCTTGTTCTTTTTAATAGCAGCATCATTCTGATGAGTAACTAAGAGATTCATGGAAAACAAAAATTTCTGATCTCACCACAAACTATTCCCCTCCTCCTCTGTGAACTCTATAAAAAGTGAACAATCAGCCTGCTGTTTGCTCAGTACAGTGAGATTGTTCATTTCTTCATTTGTATCAGATCACATCACAGAATAGAGAAAAACATTAAAAATATTTTAAAGGAAAAAAAAATCTACCATTGAGCTACCAACACTGCTCTGAGAATTTAAACCCCATCAGATTTTTATTATTTCTTCTGTAGTTTTGAGCAGATTTAAGTGTTACAGCCCCTTTACCCTATCTGGTTTGCAAAGTGCTTCACATTTTTATGTTTTGCTCTTTGACATGAAAAGCAAGCACTGCATTATCCAACTGTTTTTCCCCCCTTTTTTTTTTTTTTTTTGGTGAGAGTTTCAAAACTGGTTTCATTCACTATTAAAATGTTTAATTTTTAACTTATGGGCAGGAAAGAAACTCTAAAACCGGACTCCCTGTTACTTTATTTGTTGTCTTTCTTATACACCTAAACGGCATCTACTTTGTTTACTGACTGGAAGCTCTTACCACTGCCAGCACTTCAGGAACAATGTGACTGTGGAAAGGGAAAAACATGTTTTTCTACATTTTGTTTGTCATCTAACAGAATTATAAGGTACACATGCAGAAGTTTCAAAATATTTTTAATAGCAGATAACCTCAAATGGACAAAACAACTTGATTCAGCAGGTACCTTATCTCAACTCCTAACTTAACCCTTTTCATTCTGGAGCCACTTACGAGTAATAATAACTCATAATAATGTAATGTAATAAGTAATAATGATTTGCTACAGCACTGGTTATTTTTCAGTATCTATATCATAACATTGAAAAAGTGTATTCTATTTCTAACAATGACCATTTTTTAGTCCTTAAAACGGAAAGAGCTTTGAGACAACACCAAGAGGCATGAAATCTGAAACAAGATTTAATTTCATACAGTATCCTGTACAAAATTTTCCACTTCTTAAACCTATATATCACAACATTATTTATATGAATCCAGTAAGGCACAGAACTGATTGGATGATTTAAATTTGAACATGTTGTTTTGCCTCTGCTGCAAGCTTCTTCCTCCCAGAAAGCTGCAGAGCTGAAGCTGCTTATTCACAACTCAAATCATGAGAGAAGAACTAAGACCAGTAATAACAATGTCAAACCAGAATTTTGGAAATCAGTGGTGCAGAGTGACTGTATCTTCACTGTCACTGACGGCATAGGCAAGACACTACTAATGTCACTTCATTTGTACTGCTGTTGCCCTCTCCAGCCCCAGCCAGGCAGGTGCCACTTCACTGGAGCCTCTACATGATTTGAGAGCACTCGTTATGCTCGACAGGCAGAGAGGCCAAAGGCTGAGTGACATGGAAACAAAGGCATTCTCACTTTTGGTAACAGGCTGATGTGCCAGAGTGGCCAGAACGTCCTTTCTTACACTCCCATTAAAAAAATTTTCATAGAAAATAAGGCATATTCCAGCATATTGGGCAAGTCAGCTCAGATTTTACTACGGCAAAATTACACCACTGCCCAGTAAAGATCAGAAGATTTTGAGGATGGGATGATGGGATGTTATAGCCAGAGTGTTTAGGTTCAAAAACAAACTTTAAAACATGAGGCCCCATGGCATGTGAATGGTACAAATACTGCTAGAACTGCTCACACCAGCTACTCATGGACACAATCCAAATTGTTTCAATCCAGAGGAAAATTATTTTGGTGATCAAAATCGCTGAATCAAAGTAACAATAAAAAGCACTTATATTAATGCTTTGGCACCTTAACCAAAATATGCTAATCAATCAATTTGTTAGTCACTTCATGACTAATAAATAAGCATAACCAGTATTTATTGTACGCTTTCTACCTCTTGCAACTCTGCTCAAACACTATAATAAAAACACAGTTTATTGGTTCACAATTTAATGGTTTGCTCTACTCTGAATTCCTCCCCACAGTGGCAGGGATAGATGATTTTCTGCAATACTTTGTGCCTGAACTAGGCATAAAAATTAAACACCTTCTGCCTGACAGCATGGAATGCAGCTTGGGGGAGAAGCTATAGCTGATCTTCTCCTAGCATTTAAAAGAGGTATCACATCATACGGACAGAATTGACAAAATTCCCACAGAACGTAAGAAAAATTTCAGTGATTTTATCACACACAACAGAAATGAGCTGGCAGGGTAGAGAGGCATATACAAATGACTGCTTTCTCTTTGATTCACAATATTTAGACTGTTATTTCCAGCCCAGGTAAAACAAATTGGTGTTATGATACTATTGTTAGGCTGCATGTATAAACACACTTATGCACTTTTGGAGGCGGGCCAGCCAGCTCAGCAAACACATCACAAAAGAAACAGCAAAGAGGTAGAGCACAAGCTGCTGCTCGGGTTCACCCACCAGGCTGTTATGGGAGGTGGGAAGGAAGAAGACAGCACAAAACAGTGGAGCAAAATATGTTGTGAACAGACTATTTTAAGAAATGTGGCAAGTTTCTGGGAAAAAAAAAAAAAGCTCAAGAGTTGGTTCATGCTTAGCAAAATAACTCCTGAACATTTCATATAGACAGACAATCAAGTAGTTTCCATCACCTGGCTTAACCCAAGGCAAAAGAAACAAAGAAACCGTGGATACAGATTTCTTACAGTGAAAGGAAAATTGGTGGGCAAAGCACAAACTACCATCAGCAAAATTTTAGCCAGAAGAAAACAACTATTTGTTTTCTTTAAGAACAAGGAATAAGGACAAAAAACACATTCTGGGTAACCCAAAATCTTCCAATGCATTTTCTAAGGAGGAGGGCTCAGTCTTACCCTCCTCTCTTCTGCAACGGCTCACCCACTTGACTCCAATTCTCCACTCTACCCAACATTTATCTAAAAAATGACATTAAAAAAATTTTTTTTCCTCATTTCAGTCAGGAGAGGAGTTTGGAGACAGGTCATTTACAGCTGTTTTCCAGGGGACTCAGTTTATAGATAGAGAGTTGAAACAACTATATCTGAACCAACAGAGATTACGGATTTTTCAGCCATAACACCCAGCCTACATAAGCAGAAGAAGAGTTATAACTTTTAAATAAGAAAGGCAGACTAACAAATACAATCATTGATTAATCTCCCTAGCTTACATTATGTCTTGGTGATCCTGAAGTCACTTATCTGTTCCAACAGCCAATAGGGCTGAGATATCATCCCTGGAGTTAATTTTCTAAGCACACCCAACATGCAGAAAGAAGAAAGCTGCATGAAGAAGTAAAGCCAGTAATTCATTCCCTTTGGAAAGAGTTTTGTGAGTTTTCTCATTTGTGATTTGCTCTCCTTCGTTCACAGGATATACTCTGGAAAGAGTAAGCTGGGTTGCACTCATACCAACAAAGGAGGTTTCTATTCTCATACTCAAAACACTTGCCTTGTTTTATGGAAACACTCCACAATTTTTTATTCTGTTCAGAGGAACAGGTCCTTCACTGGCAAAATCCAGCTGCATAAAAAGGGCTGGGTTTGCCCTTGAAGTAAAAAGTAACTGCAAAGTAGCGACATTAACAGAGTAGCCCCAAACATTTCAGGAAGCATCAGGACTTGACCAAGGTCTCCAAAAAGAAGCTCTTGAGATAATTCATACTTGAGAGCAAGCTAAAGCTGAAATGGAAAATATTTTCATAACTATACATACATCAGACATTGTAAGAGTCAATTCACTTCAGTCTACAATACAGAAAGATAACTACAGAAAAATAACACTTCATGAACAGTTCAAAAGTTTTTTTAAAAAACAAACAGTCAAAACACTTATCAATCCATTTATTTTCTTAAGTATTCAGTATTTGAGGGAAGTTTACTTGATTTTGCACATAAATTATTGGCTTGCCTCTAATTTGCCTATCACTGACAGCCAGTTTAACCCTGGATTTTAAAATCAATAACAAGATGATGTCTCCCATCATCAAGCAATGCCATTTTTAGTAAGCTGATAAAATTAAACGTGAAAATTGATGTGCATTTGCTCTGTAGATCACAATTCACACGATACTGGTTGTCTGTAGCCAGTACAAGTTTGTGATTTTATTTTTTGTCAAATATATATGAAAGAATATTCTCTTCACAGCTGTATATTGCCCCACATCTTCACACACTGGAACAGGCCGTTGTTGTGAATTTTTGGTTTTGCATTGGCTTTTTTTTCGACACCAGATCCAAAATAGCTCCTAGACAAAGGTCACTTCCTTGCAAAACTGCCAAATAAATAAACCACATTTGACAACAGAATTCAGAAGATAACACATTGCTGGGGTTCCCTTGCCAAAAAATAGACTATCTGTGCTTTTGTCTCACTGGATGTGCTTATTAGTGTCATACAGTACTTTCTCTAGGCAGAAGAAATGGAGAAACTGCTCAGGACTCAGTGGAAGTTACAAATCTTTCATCTGTTTGTACCCAAACTCCCAACGGATTAACTGGGCTATTTTTTAATACAGAAAAATCTGACTATACACTAACAGTGGTCACTGCCAGTCTCAGAATAGCAGCCCTGACCTTCCAAAATTCTGGTCTAGTAACCCTTGCATTATAAATATTGTAACACTGGAGACCCAGAATTAGAAATTTTGTATCTTGCTAGGAAAAACAAAGCTCAAGTATAGGACTAGTCAAGCATAATAATTTTATCGTGAAATCCAGGGTTTTCAATGAGCTCCTTAAGACAAGTAGCATGTGAAGAAGTCAGGTAGGGTTTCTGTACCCCACCAGCTCTGGTATGAGGATGTGCTGCCTGCCACACTGCTTGTAAACAGGACAGGCGGGAGGATAAGGAGTGACACTTACACTACACCTCATCCCAAAGGCAAAGCCAACCTGCAGGAAAAGCACAGATACCCTACAAAAAACAGAACAGTAATACATACACTGCAGTATTCCATAGGAGGTTACACAAAGCATATCCTTCCAACATTAATAGTACAGAATTTCACAAAGAACAGTAAAGCATGATAAAACTAACACAAGGCTGACACTGATTTTGAGAGAAAACTTAAAATCATACAGAACCTTACTTTCAAACACAGAAAGATGGAACATCCTTCATCAGCCTCCAGCTGCTACTATTATCCAGGAGAAAAACCCAGCAATATCTCCATTTCAGCAAGGAGAGCACTACACTTATTTAGCATCAGTTCCCAACAGCAATACAACTGAAAGCTCCGCAATCTGGTAGACTCAATGAAGGTTTTAATCATCTAATGAGATTACCTCATCCGTGTGTGGTTTCACAATGCAGTCTCAATGGTAGCCCATTATGCCAGTCCCCTGACACGAAGTATCAATCATGCTAATCGGCTTACTCTGCTATCACTCCTACAGAGACACACTGCCACGCACAGAAACCAAAACCCAGCACAGTTTCTACCCCACAGGTTAAAAGGGATTGTGAAGAGAAAACACTGCTAGCTCCAAGCCTGAAATTAATGCCACTTCTATCCAGCAGGTTATGAGCCATTGTTAAATTTTACACATATATTTCTATGTTGTATTCTAACACGTTGTATTGTATACAACAGCTCTCTCATGGAGAACATGAAGTTTACAGTTAATAAATATCACAATGGAAAAATCTTAAAGCTTCACAGAACATCAGTAGCTGCCTTTTCTGAAACACAAGCTTCTTCCTCAGGTACCGTCAAGCGGAGCTCTCAAAGCACAGCCCCCTGCCCGTTTTACTGTTACCAACATAAAAATGCTACAGTAATTAATGCCCTTCATTCACCAGTACCAGGAGCATCCAACCTCAAAGTAATGAAAGGCATGTACAAATAAAACTTGTTCTATTTGATAGATGAGGGTAATGAGAAAAATCTAAATATTACTGCTAA
The DNA here is from genome assembly GCA_013397175.1 of Platysteira castanea. Lineage (NCBI taxonomy): Eukaryota > Metazoa > Chordata > Aves > Passeriformes > Platysteira > Platysteira castanea. The sequence continues at coordinate 100,988 of VYXC01007718.1, forward strand.
GTGTAGTCTATATTTTGTGCTTTGGTTGCAAAGGGAAAATGTAAACCTGAGTTTTGATGTTTTCCAAGGCAAGATGGATACAGCTGTTGTATTCAAATAGTTAAAATAATCAGGGACACAGCTCAGAAGACAAACAGAACAAGCCCCTCTAGTATCAGCTTTTATACAAGAAAGATTAGGCAGCTTGCCCAAAGAAGTCATGGGCCAAAATCTAAGACATCCCCATTAATTAGCACTACCTTATCATACTGGCTTTCCCTCTTACACTTTTCCCAAAGCACTTGGAAATAGTGCTGCCTGAATTTCAACATATCTTCATTCAATGAAAGAAATTAACACATAGTTAACAGTACCATTTTTTTTTTTAATAGCTACATGTATCTAGGCTTGACTGGGGAGTATAGAACAGGTCTCCCTAACACCTTCTCTAGTGTATCCTTTTACCATTAGGTGCTTTCAATAACGTGATGGAAAGGGAAAGGAAATTAGATAAAGGAGACCAGACGAGTACCATAAAACTATAATCCCTCCCCATTGAGCTTGAAAAAATATAGAACCACTTAAAACTTGATACAATCTGTAAAATGCAAGGATCTCAAATTTAGAAAAAAAAGACAAAAAAGGGAAAAACAAACATACACACTACTAACACAACTAGTACAAAACAGCTTTACACATTTACAACCTTGATTATCAGCCCATTTTGCTGAAAGCAACTCAGTACACTGCCAGAATACTTACTTAAAATGGAAATGCAAAATGGGAAAAACCAGCATGGCAATGTCAGGGCAATAAGGCTTTGGACCTTGTTATCCCAAATTAACTGCCTCACAAGCCACTGACTCAGTTGGCCCAACAAAAGCCAGGATCAGACCTGGGACCCTTGCTTTGGCGAGCAATCTTTTTTTTAGAGATTAAGATACCAAAAAGTAACTTTGGGGAATTAGACATTCGAGACAAAACACATATCGTTGAAAATATCTACATTTTCCACAAGCGTACTCAATTCAAGCAGTTCTAATTTTTTATAGGATTTCATCTTTGCACATCCCAAAGTGAAGGCAAACAGCTCTACTTCAAATAACTAAGTAAAGACTTATAAATAATTAACCCTTGCTACCCAAATACATACTAGCCCTTCAGAATAGAATATGAAATTGTTAATATAGTTTAAAAAATACACAAAATCAAAACCGTAGATACAAATCAACAATACTTCTTCCACTATTTCAACAAAATAACTGAGCTGATACAAAAGAGACAAGACAGAGAGGAGGGAAAATGCATGTGACTTGGCTACAAAGAGAAGCGTGCAGCAAAAATATAAATCTCTAATAATGTTTTACTTCACTCAAAGTATCAAATATTGGTATTAAAAGCAGCATTATTATTCTGCCACTAGCATAACACTGAAATCTACTTAGAAAGGGCAACTGTTAGTTAGTCTCTGTAAGCATGGAACACTCACAGTGCAAAACTGTCTGTCTCTGCACTGCTGAGCTGTCAATGGACTTTAATTCTGTCCCATCCAGGAACTTTCTATTGTTTTCAAATTTGAACAATATTCCAAAAGTCTGAGACCAAGATTTTCCTTCCCACTCCCCACAAAAAGCTCCTGTTGAAAAACACTGAAATGCCTTCCAGGGCCTCTCAGCCTTGCTACTGAAACAATTTAACAGGGGTAGAGGACGAAGAAGGACATCTTGCTTAAACAAAACCAGTAATTATCTCATTTTTACTCCTTTTCTCACACAGAGTCAGCTTACAACAGATATCCAGGACCAAAAGTCATTAGCACAACCAGTTAAAACACGATTTAGCTAAGACAATACTATAATGGGACATGTTAGGCAACCTAAAACTTTGAAATTCATTGGATAGTCTATCTGTAATAAGATTCCTGATGTTATAACATTAGTTTTCATAGGATCCAAAATGCTAATTGAATGAAAAGCCAAAAAATGTATGAGTTGCACTCTCAGTGTGGAAAAAAATAAGAGATCAACTTTATATGAAGTTTGTTTTACCATACATCCCAAGTTTGCTTAATGCCTCTGTGTGATATTCTATAAAATAGTCATTTAGATTAAAGTAACTAAACTCAGGTAGGAAAGTCACATAAAGCGCAAGGAAGCTGCATTAGGATGAGAGAACTCATTTCTAATAGCAGAGCACAGACTTTACTGGCTTTCTGTCACTGATTTATCAGTGGGATAAAATCAGTCCATTTTTTTCCCACAACCATTTTTGTTATTCACAGCAGAAAGGCACAACATAGCCAGAAATAAGCACCTGGTCCTGCTGACTAGACCCAGTCTGAGCACCACAGAGATATCCAGGAACTTGCTCATTATGGTGAAAGACCAGTGAATCACCAAGAGTGCACAGAGGATTAAAAAAAGGGGAAAAAAAAGTTGCCCTGAAAAAAAAAATCAAACATATCAAGTCACTATTCACCTTTCTGTTCATTTTTCTGGAGGACGTGGAATGGGGAGGAGGGATAGGAGAGAGCAGTAGGTAAGAATTCATGCATGCAGATGACTTGTCATTCAGAATAGACTAAATTAAGAAATTGCCTTCCTTTTGATAGAAACCTAGTGATAGATTCATGCGATTCCTGGATTTGCTTATTTTTGTTGATCTCCAAGGGGTCCTAAAATAGTTCTCCTAGTGCCAGGTAGGTATGTTAAAACTGCACGAACATGAAGCAACTAGTGAATGGAGAAGATTGAAAGACAGGAAAAAACTGATTTTCAGTGCAGGACAAGTACGAAATAGGGATTTGTGAACTGCAATTGTGAAAATAATTTAAAAAAAAAATCCAATTGCTGCCACATATCAGGAAATTACTATCTCAAGCTTGGTATGCAAGACCATAATAATGCTTGATGCCTGACAAGTCATTTTGGGTCATAAAAGCATGCTATTTCTGGCACATTTCTCGTTGGTCAGAACCTACAGATTGCTCCACACTTCTAACCAGGGCATTGCAATAGGTGCAAATGTTGAAAGAAGGCTTTAAGAAATATATTCCCACCTGACAGTAATTTCTTTCTGACTCCATTATGATGAAGCAGAGTGTGAAGCTGCACTGGAACTTACACCCACAGAAAACTTTAAAGATGAGAAAATGCTTCTGGAGGTGGACATTTGACCACATTACGTATGGGATTGGGGTTGTTTGGGTGTTTTCGTAATTTTGCATATTTAAAAGAGTCTGTCCTGGGAAAGTGCAGGTGCTCCTCAGGCCAGCACGCTCTCAAACCTCACCTACAGGATTTGCAATGGATGCAGTTCAGAACCACAAACCTCAACATATTCGCTCGCCGGCACCGCCAAGACCACGTCTGTAGAAAGGCGTATCTCAGCCTGCCCTCGCAGCTCCGGCACCCTGAACACCCTCCCTGAACAGCAGGAGATACACACACACACATTTATACACAGGCTGATAAATACACTGCATCCCAACTGCTCAGAGCGAGGAAACCTGACCACTTCTGCTGATCTTATCCCCCGCCAGCTCTCTCAGACAGGCGAGCAGGGAGCAACCATTACCAGGGGACAGACCAGCTGAAAAGTAAGGAGCTCCAGGGCGTTGTCTTACTAATAGTCAAAATAAAAAGCTGGCCTAGACAAGTCTTCAGAGGCAGCAGAGCTCTAGCAGAGTGAGCTCTAGACCCAAGATGTTGCTAATAACCAACCTGCGATATCTTCTAATCTCTGTAGAGCAGATTCAGGGCTGAAAATAAAGGATAACATCTTTTTTTGGAATCTGCCTCCTGCCCCTAATTTCTGTTGTACATTATTACATACAGAGATATGGTATGCATACACCAGAAACAACATGACTTTACGATTATAAATTACCAACATTTGGTAAGACAGTGATTTCAACCATTGTTCCAAGACTACCAAGTAGTCGTTCATTAACATATGAACTGAAACTACATGAGATTTTATGGTATAAATTTATAATCAAAAAGAAAAACAGAACAGTCTCATTAATTTTACTTACTAAAAGCACATTGGAAATATTTCACAAAGTACAGCAATTTTTAGGGAAGAGGGGGAAGCACTGAAGTAGACGCATCAAATCAGAGACAAGACATAGGTATAGGGTAAGATGTTCCAGGTGCAAAATATCATGGAAGAAACAGACCCGCAAGAAGAGGGAAAACTGATTAATCAGCTCCAAGACATGATGAGTTAAAGTAGCATTAGCTAGCAGTAATACACCATGTGTATTTGTGCAAAGCCCTGCCCACACAGGGCCAGCTCTGTGCCCTGTCCTGCGCCGGAGGGATTTGTGGGGCGGCACACACCTTACCATCCACTGAACTTCCTTCTAGGGCCACAGTTTTCCGAGGCCATCTGCAGGAAGGATGTCTGTACACACTGCATGTGGCTGCATCTTTGATACTTCAGCTTCCAGATTCCAGCTTAAAAGGGAAAGCTGGTTATATTTATTTAGACTTGATCAGAGGTGCCTCTTAAGATCATAAAGAAAATGACTCTTGCTCATCCTCCAAGAATCTCCCCACAGCTGTGCATGGGTGCACACACACTTGCAGACGTGTATCTTGAGAGGACAGGGAGAACAACAATTGATTTCCTGCAAGTGTAACATCCTGTTGTTTTTCCAAGGTGATCTAGAGAATTATCGCAATCCCAGATGTTTACAGGGGGAAAGAGAAACTGCAGTAACTCTGCACAGGATGAGACAGTTGACTGCCTAAGCACATTATTCTAAATGCAAATTCAAAGTTGCACTACTTTTTCCTATAGAGGCTCTCTGTTCCAAACCCTGGAACGGCAAGCTGTAGGATATTAACAAGCATAATTTGAGTTTCCAGTCACTTTAAGTGTGTCTGAGGCAATGAACTGATACAAAGTATTTTTAGACTTCCTGCAATCAACTGTTGTCCCAGCATTGCTCACTGTGACACACAGTTGTCTGAGGGATGTAGTTGTGCTAACATACAGTTTAATTTTAAAGTTTCATTTCTGTGTTTTCCATAAAAGAAGTACTGGCAAATTTGCTCACCCAACAAGATGAATCACAAGTGATTAAGGGTCATCTAAGCTATGCCATATTGTGTAAATGCTTATTAAATTATACTTATAAAAAGTAACTCATTTTATCTACATAAGATAATTGTGTAAACTAAACAAAACACTAGTAATGACTGGGCGTGTGTAGCACAAAGAGATGGCTAAATTGTGCACAGTAAAGTTTTGCCATTACAGAGTCTCACAAGACTAAGGTTAGTCTTGCCTGGAGGTAACCTGCATTGTCTGTGAAAGAAAACAAAGAAGAAAATGTTGCCTCAACTTTACACATCCTGCAAGATAGAAAAACTGATCTCTAAGAACTGTCCTACTTCCTGGTGTGGGGCAGAAAATAATAAACAGTTGAATCATTTTGAGGAGGAGTTAGGAAAGAGGGCGACAGCTTCTATCATCTTGGAATCTTATGTGTCCAAGAAAGGATCAAGATATATCAGTGCAACTATGTCAAGCCAGTCAGAATATCTCAATACAAGATGTTCTTGCAAGAAAATAACCATGGACAGGGTGATTACTGGAACAACCTAATTATTCAGCAGCATTGACTAACAAATCACTATTTGATGCAGCTCCAGACTATCCACAATTATAATAAATACTGTCATTAACCATGATTAAGCATTATCTCTAATGAACACGCTTCTAAGGAAGGAGCTTGCTAATTAGCTGTGTCCTACATGTTAGAGCCAACAAAGGAATCTTAGAAGTCTTCTGCTACCAGTTTGTAAAAATGAGTGACTAGGACCAGCCTAATAACACGTTGACGACATTTCTTCCATTAAGAAAACAAAAGATGCCATCAAGACGTGGTGCTATGATTTTAAACTGTTACTGATGTGTTTCTTTTGGACTGTGACTGCTCTTGGTGTACTTTAGCACTGTGACTATCACTTACAGAAGAAACTTGACTGCTACTTTTGGCGACTGCCTCAATTCATCATCTCCTCATTACTGCTATTACTATTAGAATACTAAGTCACAGAAATATTGATCATACTGCCAACTATTCAGAAAAAAATTATTATAAGTTTCACAGACTAAAGCTGTTGTGGAGACTTAACTGAATTGCCTTCGATTAAAAGCCCAGCTGAAATTACAATGCAAATAAAGTAGTTCATTTTAAAGAGTCAGTTTTCACAGTAGTGTCCTGTTGCAAACAAATTTAAATTCCTTCTGAAGAATGACATCAAAATAACCTCAGTTTCATGTTAATAAGGATGACTGTTTTCCTCAGACTAAATGATAACAGACAAAGAATTTAAATGAAGGAAATAGTCTTGGGGCGGGGGTAATCCTCTAAAAATGGTGACGAACTGAGCAAAACAATCAGAATTACACTGAATGATTCAATGCTGCTGAGGCTTACTACAGTATGTACAAGTGACAGTAGAGCATTGTATTCCTTTTTTCCAGTTATAATCTTCATCTTGATAAAACCAAGAATAGTTCAAGGACTTAAAAATTAAGCCACATACAAAGCTATGGATCCTTTTTAGTAAGCATAGAAAACATTTCTTATTATGATAAAAATGGGTTGGATTAACTGTGTAAGCAAAAAGAAGAAAAAAGCTCTTTTGCCTCTTTCTCCTCTCCCCTTCTGTGCAGCAAAACCAGCAGCTTCACAAAGGGATTATCAAAAAAGAGGCTTTATTAATTGGAACAAATTTCATACATTTGGTAAATTGTAGAGGGTCCTTCACTGGGCAAGACATATGCAAAAGCATTCAAGCATCTGTTTTACACAACTGTTCATTCTCTTTCACATCACATGCAAGGAATTTTTCTGAAATACTATCTGAATGCAAGACTATTCTTGCTATCACCTGCAGGTCCAAAAGCAGCACAGCAATCTCAGAGACCTTGCCCACACGTGCAAATTCCAAAATTTTGGTTATAGGCTACTGTTTCTACCACAAATTCAGTCCATGTTTAGACATTCAGCAGCCCAGCACAACAGCGAATCAAGCCTCAGCTTTTCAGAAGTCAAAAAGAAGAAAAAAAAAAAAAAAAAACCAGGCAAAACTCCAGTTGCCACACTGGCTTTGGGTTTACATGTGCAAAATATTAACAGTGACAACAAAAGGCAATGCAGGGAGTCCAAACTAACAGCTCTTGCATTTGACACCTCTCAGCTGTCATGGTATTTAGCCAATTGACTCACATCAATCACTAGGAAATACACATCTATCTTATTTACTAGGGATGTGTTAGGAAAGACATAACCCATGTTCTTGTAATCCTGTTGATGTGGAATAAAACCAAGTTTGCAGAGTAAACAACTGAAAGGAGACAATATGAAGAGAAAGCACTGACTCCTGAAGAGAAAGCACCAACTCCTGTCAGGCATCATGTTTCTTTTCTCTTAGATTAAGAAAGGCTAAGAAATACTTCAACAGGAATTATGTAAGTGTTTTAATAGGAAATTTTAATCTGAGACCTACAGATAATTAATTCAATAGCTGTGGATAAGAGCAGAGCGTAAACAAAGTTTTTGTTCATATTGAGGTGAAGCAGAGGTTGGTATTTATGCCATGAGTACACAAACTATTTGTAATAAATCACAAGTGATACTCCTGGTACTCCTAAGAACTACTACCAAAAAATACATACACCAGGAAAAGCACGCACACAGAAAAAAATTTAAAACTACAAGAGAGCTCAAACTCAGTTTTACACCATTTAGTTTGACAGACAAGAAAGGTGGAAAACCTTGCCATCTCCCCAGTGATCTCTGGGATATTTAATATTCTGTTTTGTTTTGTTTTCTTTTTTTTAATTAAGCACACAGAAAGACTAATTCATACTGAAATAAGTGACTGGAAACTATTTCACTTCTCTCTACAGATATTGCCATTCTGTATTACCATCAGATCCTGACACCTAAATAAGACATCCTAGTTGTTTTGTCATATGGGCTGTTATACAGATTTGCCATTCAGAACATACTTTGCAAATTATTCTCCAATGCTTTTAACTGGATAGTTAAATGCAGCCAGAGGAAAGCGTTTGATCAGCCTTATAAGACAAAAGCCAGTTACAGTTAAAACTGCATGTGTAAGACACAAGAATTTATACAAATCAAGAAATATCTCAGATCCCAGTCTTATAAGCACCTATACCAAAGTCTACAGCTAAAAACCAAAACAAACAGAAAACCAAAACAAAAACACAAAACAAAAACCTTCACGTGAGGGTTTACTACTGTGGGGTGAGCTTGAAAGAACAGTCAGAGCTAAGTTCCTCCTTCAAAGCAAAGTCAGTACAATACCTCCTAAAAGCAGAAACAGTGGAAGAGTTAAGTTTATTTTCAGTATGAGAACACCAGTACCCGGAACATGATAGCAGCCAAGGTTAGTTTTATATTTTCTCACTTGAAGAGTGAACACCAGTTATGCCTGGACAATACATTATCTCACTGAAGTTTTTTTAACACAGGTGCTACGTGAGGCGGGGGGGAAAGCCTGTTCTTCATATGGAGAGAAACAAAGTGTGCAGGATATCTCCAAAACACACTTTTCTTTGTCTTTTCTCTTTGTCTTTCACGGGTTTTATTAAAAGCGTGGAGTGAGGCACTTGCCGGATCTAATGCACTAAGAAGAAATTAAATGTTTTGCAACAGCCTTGGTAAACCAGAAGTCACAGTTTTAAACATAAACACAAATCATTTCTGTAGCACAGAGGTTTGAAAAAGCTACTACAATTGCAAAGACTGTATTTCAATTGTTTATTAGGCTTTTTCAGGTAGTTATGAGAATCTAGATAGTTAGCAAACCCCCACTAGGATTTTTTTTCTCCTCCAAGCTATGTGTTCTAAGGAAGCAAAACCCATTGGGGCTTTTTTGCTAGCTTTCTGTGCTATGTTTTCAAACATCCTCCCTTTTCAAACATCCTCCCTTTTATTTATCATTACAGTTCTTAAGGAGAACTCATAAAAAGATTATGAGGAACTGCTTTCTCTAAAGTTGACCAACATTGTTTCAAGAAAAAGCATATTACCTACTGTAGTAAATCCAGTTAGTGTTTCACCACACCGTTTTTTTATATCCAAGTAAAGAGTCGCTGAGATTACAAACAAAGAGAAATACCAGTTCTATGCCTGTGAAATGGGTTTATCAACTTAGGATATGAAATCCCTGTCAAGATGACTTCCGATTTCATGTATTTTTTTTCACTCAAATTTAGTAACCTCTACATTATTTTAGGCAAAATGCTTGACTTTTTCCAAAAAAGAAAAGGCAAACACAGAAACTTTCAAGATAATAATGATGATAATAATCTGAGTTGCTACTTCTATTTCTTCTATTTATTGTACCAGTAGCTATCACGTGCAAAGAACTCCTGCTAGGATTTTAAAAAGTTTGGCTTGTATGATATGCTTATAGGTGCACACCTGCCCTTTTGTTACACAGAGATCTACTGTCCTTAAAAGCCAAGCCTGTTGAACAAGAGTTTCACCAACAAAATGCAGTTGCTTAATGACTTAATGGAGGCAGACCATTACCTTACAAAACAGCATTACTCTGCCTAACCAGAGCGAAAGTAGAATTATCCCACAGGGACAGAAAGGGAGTAGTAAGGAGAATCCAGGAAATGTCAAGTGCAGAATTTGGATATGCTGAAGACAGCAGGACAGAAAGACCAGACATACCTTTGCCCTTGGTGCTCCCCCTCTCCATGGCTCACATCCCCGCCTGTGTGTTAGAGTGGTCTTCACATCCAGCTGCACATCCAGCAAAGGCTGGCCCACAGCCAACTGAGTGACTTCAACTGCTCCATATTAATATGGCCACAGAAGGAATAGGCAAGGGACAGCCAGAGGAAACGGAGGGGGTTGCACCCTCTGCTCAGCAACCCCCATTTGGCAGCCAGCAGGCAGAGAGACGGGCAAGAGAGCTGCTCGCTCACACAGCACCAGCGCTGGACCGCTGCCCATGCTGGCACCTGCTGTGCCACCTAACATGGAACACAGCCTGCTGCAAAACAAAAAGAGACAGACAGACAGGCATCCCCTTCCCTGCTGGGTAGCTGTCACTGTTCACACACCAAGGCACTTACAAGGCACCCACCTCCTCAGCCTCACCACTGAGCACCTCGCACGGACACTTGACAAGCAGAACCTCCCCGTGGTAAAGGGTAAGATTAAAGAGATGGAATTTTCAAAGGCCTTCAAAGTTTCAAAGAGTGATAAAATGCACCAAATTCCTGCAATAAATTATCTTGCACATTCTAAGCTATTTCCTGATACACGAGCTGTTCAGTCAAAAACTTAAAGGTCAAATTTGCATCAATAGCCTCGCCAAAAAGTTTTCTACAGAGAAAGGAAAGGATGAGGAAAGGCTAAAGAAGCAGACATGAAAATAAGGAACCAGTATCTGTATTTTATGCAAGATAAAGTCACTTGCAGTGCAGAATCAGCCTGAAAGGGTGAGTTATTAGCCTGGTTTTAACCAATATGCTCTTCTCTGTAAGTCTTTTTAATTAGTGATATTCTTCTCTCCAGTGTTACTTGGAAATCCTCCTTTATTTAAAAAGACGGGAGGGGGATTAACAACTGTCTCAGTTTTAATCCTTCCTCACACTCCCACACAGAGACCTTTTTCTTCCTTAAGGACACTTCACAAGTACTTCATTATGTTCAATTTTTTTCTTGTGCCCAGTATATATAAAACAGCTACTTGCCATTTTTAACTCATTCAAGCTGCAGCCAAGCATCTTGCCACAGAAAATTAGGCACACTGCTGTTAAGAGAAAGGTCTCTGCATACTTAGAGCTATAATAGTATGCTTAAGCAAGCATACACATGAAAATGCCAAATGTAATTTCTTACCTATGTCACTTGCAGATTTCTAATGAGCCCACATGGGTTTGATTTGCTTGGGGTTTTTTTATACTTCCTTTAAATGAAGGAGAAATGGAAGCACCTGTATCTTCTAGGACCAGCACACCCCAACAAGAAAACTGAAAATCTTAATTACTCAAACCTATCTAGCTCATAATTAATGAAAAATGCACACCATGAAAAGGTTGCACATCCAACTAGCTGGTATTTTAGTGAGATCACATTCATATTAAAGATGATATGCTACAACACTCAGATGGGGAAGAAAAAAAAAAGCACAGCCACATGTACGCCTTATTTTCACACCTCATACTGTCAGTAAAGCATTTCACAAGCAAAACACTCAAAAAGAAAAATCCTGTTTCTTAATGGAACCTGGCACTGTGATTTGCAAAGTAAACAGAACACATTTAAAACTGTTACAACTTAGTACTAGTTTTGCAGTGATCAAACCATAATAAGCCATGCACAACTAATATCCAAGAAGGAAGACTTCTCAGAAGCACAGTTTCCAGGCTGCCACTTCATCCCCCTCAGCTTCTCCTCCTGAGAAAACCTGCAAGGTATGTACCCAACATCACTTACGCCTGTCATACACCAGGGCAGCTGTGCCACCTGGTACTCATGCAGAAAGGCTGAGCTCTGTTCAGCCCTTCTCTCCCCACTGCAGAAGCAGAGGAAGACCAAGAACCCAGCACATTTTTCACACCTTGCTTCAGCTTTCCCCTGTAAGGTCACCATTTTACCTGGGGACACAGATTTAGACCTAAGGAAAAAAATCCTGTTACAACCAGGTGCTGTGATCCACCAGAAAGTAATACTGAAATTCCCCAAGAGAACAGATTCAGCCCAGCTGACAGCAACTGTAGGTCTGAATGACATATTAAAAAGCAATCAAGCTGATTACATTATGCATCAAAACATGGTTAAGTGGTACAGTTTTGCTGCAATGTGAAAAGAACATCTGATCTTCCTCTGAAGAAATACAGTTTCACTGTCAAGATACTGGCAAGAAAAAAAAGATGAAAAAACTTCAGTGGAAGAAACAGGGTTTTGTCAACAGTTCCTGGATTATAAGGCTAAGGCTTCCCACACCCAGTGAAAGCTTTATGGAAGCAAAGGGTGAATTTAATGACCTTGCTTTAAGAAGATGGAAGAAACTGTAACATTACAAAGTTCTCCTATTCCTTTTGGCTTTTCTTGTTTGTATTCTTAGGTGCAAGTTATTCCCGCCACTCCCTTCTCAGCAGGTGTAGGCTCACTTCTAAAGCTCCCAGCAAACCACCTCTCCTCTGAAGCACAGCCTGCTTGCTGCAAGCCAGCTACTCCAGGTTTCTATACTCAGAGCCCAAGATCAGAACAAAAGTTTCTGTATTAAGCAGGAGCATTCATCACGTCAAGAGAAGATGAATCCAGCAGAGATATGCAACAGCAGAGAAAGAAGTCCATCTGCACATCATCTTCTACACCATTTTTCCTTAAAGTATCAATGTGCTGCTTTTGGCTGGGCCAGAGTTCATTTTTTTCATAGTAGCTAGTATGGGGTTATAATTTGGATTTGTGCTGGAAGCAGTGTTGATAATGGGGATGCTTTTTGTCACTGCTGAGCAGGGCTCATACCGAGCCAAAGCCTTCTCTGCCTTTCACCCGACCCGTGAGTGGGGTGGGGATGCACAAGGAGATGGGAGGGGACACAGCTGGGACAGCTGATCCTGACTGACCAAAGGGATGTTCCAGGCCATATAACATCATGCTCAGCATAGAAAGGGGAGGGAAGAAGAAGGAAGGAGGGATGGGTCTTCCCAAGTAACTGTTAGACAGTTGCCAGCTGGGATTAAACCAGGACAGTCTTCCAAGGAGAGTGCAGAGCTCCACTGTGGATGTGCTATATTTCTGCTGCAGACAGAAACAATATACACACACATTTCCGCCCAGCAACTACAAACTCTGGGTGCTGACCCATGTGTAGAAGGACCACTTTGATCCAGAAAAGGAGGAAGTAGCTTAGGGGGAAGAGACACAGTCAGAATTTCACCCGCTTTTCCAAATGCAAAGGCTGCACTACACGCAAACAACAAATTTTTGATCCCTGGTTAAGTTCACTCTAATAGAGGAGCATCTGCTGGACACACAAGCCAGACACCAACAAGATACCCAAAGTTTCTCAGCCAACAGTATTGTCTTAGGCTGCAATGTGAGATGTAACCAAGAGTACGTAGTCTATCACCATCTGTTAAAACCAGGTGGGGCAATGTTCTTTGTCTCTTCCATGACACATCCCTGATATCTCCCTCTGGGGGGATATCTCCTGTTAATGGGCCATCAAGTCTCACTGCATGACTCATAAAATTACATCATCCCATTGTGAGATGCTCCGCCCAGGGGGAGGAACCAAGCATTCCTAGCTGGATCTAATCTGAGGTTTGGAACACCACAGTCAGCCCTTACCTACTGGGTTCCCAGAGGACAAGAGCTACACAACCACCACTGGACCTTCAGAGGAAGATCAGACCCTTGCACAGGATCACTGCTTCGACAGCACCACTTCTATCACTTCAGGAGAATTGCAGCCACCCCTTAATTGGACTGCTACCACCATCCTGACTGACAGGGTGGCAGGTTGTACTCTGACTCTGTCAGTTTAAGCCAGTGTTTCTGTATTATTGCCTTGCTATATATATTAGTAAAGAACTGTTATTCCTATTTCCCACATCTTTGCCTAAAAGCCCCTTCATTTCAAAATTATAACAGTTTGGAGGGAAGGGGGTTACATTTTCTATTCCAAGGGAGGCTCCTGGCTTCCTTAGCAGACACCCATCTTTCAAAACCAAGACAAGTATCACAACATGCTGTGGATGACCTCAGATTGCTCTTGGTTATCCAAATTGACAATAGTGTTGTGATTTTAAGTGGGAGCTCTCCTTCTATTTTTAATTGGGAACTTTCCACTTCAAGTTTCCTCCAAATTTTGGAAGCTTGACTAAGAGAGACAGTTTAAGTCAAAACAGCTGCAAAGAGAGATACATTACGACTGTGTACACATTTCTGCATACCTTTACGTTAGTACTTTTAACATGGTATGGCTTTTTCTTTGAAGGCCTAGAGAAACTTACAAAGTAATATTGTGAATATTAAACTTATGCTTGGATTCAATGCAGGGTAAAGATTAATTAGCAGTATAAAAGTATGCTTTGTTGGACCACCACCAAGTCTATCTGTGAACCTCACAAAGCTCCAGAACCACACTTCTGAGGCTCTGTTGTTGTAGCCCAGAGGGCACATGTGTTTATTTGCCCTCAGGTGGTTTGCATCCACAGGTTAAAAAAATATATCTGTCACTCACACAGCATTTGGACCAGCAAGAACTCACCACCCCACAGTCTGCTTTAAGAATTGCCTTTTTTCCTTTTTTGTTTTCTGTTTTTAACGCAAAAGGGTTTTGCTGATTCCTCCCGTGAAAAGCAATGCCACAAAATAGTTCCCAAGTCTTAAGGCACTCCCTCATCGCAACTCCAAAATGCAGACTTCTGTGGGCAGCCAAGAAGATACAACGAGAATGTAACTATTAATGTAAGACTTTTCTCCCAACATACTGTTACCAGTCTGTTAGTCCTGTACACAGTCTTGCATCACATCTGTGGAATAAAATGCAAATAAGTAATTTTCCAAGGAAAAAAAGAAAGATTATGTCCAACAAAGCTCTCTGAAGGCAGCAGAGGAGTGGAAGTCTCCTTTTCCTACACAGCAAGAAATAGACTATTAAAAAAGCATTTCAGTCAGCCAGCATGCCAACATGTAAAGTTTCACTTTTCAGCACTGAAAAAACCCAAGAAAAACCCCAGCAAAAACAAACACACACAACAAAAATAAAAGGAAATTCTGCTTCCATGCATCAGGCCTGAGCAGGAATATTCACTAATGATGACTTCTGACTCCAGTAATAACTTCAACAGAAAAGTTGCTCCAAGTTACTATTTGAGCTATTCAGTCAGCAGTCATTGCATTTTATATCATGATCCAACAAATGAATTTCCTTCCAAAGTCCCACCCTTCTCTCCATGCCAAAAGTTCACAAATCTGAAATTCTAGCCCCATCCTGGACTAAAAATTCATTGCTCTGTCACCAAGTCATATTTCGCAACCCGCCTTCAGTGTATTTGCGGCAAGAACCATCTATAAAATCCTGAACTGCCAAAACCTGCTCTGTTATTCCCACTTCACTTGCTCTCACTCTAATTCAGGACTCCAGTGCAGCCTGAAAGCAGAGACCAGGAAAGGCCATCTCTGCCAGGGGCCCAGGTATTTTTCTGTTATGGCTACCAAGTCCTCTATCAATTCAAATTGAAAGATTCAAAACATATCAGTAAGTTTGAAATGGAATCAATAAAGCTATTTGTCTCATTTCATTCTTTCCTCATGAACGAAGGATAAAGAACAACTACTAATCAGAGATCCGTCCACCAGTTGCTACAGATCATGTAACTTTTGGCGTATACACTGATAATAGTAAATGAGGAAATCCTCCAGAGCATAGGAGTAATTGTTATAAAAAATACATAGTTTCTCTACTCTAAGAATGTGCTAGTGTCTGTATGTTCTTAAATACTTTAAATTTTATTTCTGTAGATGGTTCTTTCTGAGAAGGCTTGTCAATAGAAACACTGATTTCTGAACATATGGAGAGAAAGCTGTAGACAATCTGAAATTTAAAGACTGAAAAAGAGCATTTGATTTTAGGCTTCCTAATTATATTTTACATGATAGTATGAAATTCAAAGATGAAAGATTTTAAATAGCAAAGTTATCTGGAAGAAAAGATTTTAGGGAACAACATGACAAAGGAAATATATTTATAGGTTTGAAAAAGGGACAGGGAGGGAATCACTGAAGCAGCTGCACAGTTTTTGCATAGTAGACAAGAAAAAACAGTTTAAAAAAGAGGAAAAGGCAGACAGAGAAGAAAGTAAAGCAGTTAAAACCAAGGCTGCAGTACTTAACTTATTCCGATCTCAGGCTATCATGAAAGTGTTACTGGTTTTTGTTTTTACTTTAAAACTAGTGCTTTTTTTCTCCCACCTGATCCAGTTTTCGTAAGTGCCTTTCCCAGTTTTCATAATTAAACCCATTAAATAAATAATTATTCGGCTATGACGCATGTTGCTATGGCAAGGACTGCGATAGCAAAGATTTGAGCTTTTATGACTTCACTACAAGGTCACGGACAAGCCTGTGAGCAAGAAAAATGTGTGGCAAAAAAGGCCATTTCCATTAACATCAACTGCACGGAAAGACACCAAGATGAAGTACGTGGCTGCACTCTGAAGAGTGGTCTAAGAGCAAGTGTTTCAACTTCCAGCCTCTGCACCAAGCCACAGGAGGAAGAGAAATGTGACTGCCAACTGCCTCATCCTTCTCATTTTGTCTGAAGGGTTCGTTAGCGCAGCGCTCCAGCAGCGCGGGAGGCCCCAGGGCCACATCCATTCATCTGCCCGCTAACCCAGCTGAGTGCTCTTTTGCCTTTCAAAGTATCCATAAAAATATTGCAAGACTGTGATCTTTAAGGAGTGTGCGCTCCTTGCCAGATAACTTTAAAGCAGCGCTCGAGGAAGATAAACACAACAGCCTGGCTTCCCATAGGAACACAGGCATTTCTGTTCCCAGCAGCATCCAGCCCAGGTGGGAGAGACCCTGCAAGGTGCACAAGCAAAGCAGCAGTGCCAGCCCAAAGCAGAGGGGCAGGAGCTTCTGGGGATTCCCTGGGGACAGTCAGACACACTTGGTGGTCTCCTTGGAAAGCTGTGCATGGACTAAGAGCCCCACAGCAGGAGAGGGAAGTGCAGGGAGCAGCCTCCAGCCCTACACCCAACAGGGTTGAGGGAGGAGAAGAAAAGCTGCCCTCAAATTACTGACCAAACTTCCTCCCCAAAAAGTTACAAACCACTGCTGCTGAAGGCCTTGACTTAGGAGAAAGAAGTGGCCACTCGTAGCATGGTGCCCTCCGGGTGACAAAGGCCACCACATGGACAGGCACAAACGCCAGTCTCTAACAAGAAGCGTAACTCAGCTAAAGCAAGGTGCCTCTAACTAGTTACTATTTTTACCAGTAAATCTTGTCCTAAAAATATTTGCGTGGGGGAGGAAGAAAAAAACCAGGAGGATTTAGTGGGGTGTCAACTAAAAACTCCTCATCAAATAGATGCATATATTTGAAAGCAAATAAACCACTTTGATGCTGCTCCGTGGTGATGTCTACAACTCAACAGAGAGGACAGGCAGGCAGACTCTCACATTAAGGGAAGAGGTGGGAGATTCAAAACTAGAGATGAAGAAAGCACACACTTGTACTGAACTTTCAAAACAAGTTATTCCAGTTTAACATTTTTCTTCCTGAACTGACATAGCATAAATAAGAACCAATGAACTAATGAGATGCAAAGCTTATCCTGAAGCATGAAAGTATTATAATTGTGCTGCGCTTTGCTAATTTTAGAAGACGAAGAAGAATGACTATACTATAATATGTCAAATGTAAATATACAAGGCCATCCAATCACCCACAGTGCATGCAGCCCACATTACTCAATTCTTCTTTGCAACCTCTCAGTTTAAGGCAGTAAGAGCAGCAAGGAATTCCTGTACTATCTCCAGTTTGCTATATAAACCTATTCTTCTCCAGAGTAAGTTTAAAATTTTCCAGTCACAATTTCCTTTACTTCAAGGCTGAGCTTCTGCCTGTAGGTTTCTCAACACACAGGAATGTCAGACAGTGCAATAAAGAACTGTGAAGTCCAGCACCCTCACAGTGCTCCATGCCCCTCGCTGGCTTCACCAGCACCCCTGGATCCCAGGGAAAGACAGATTTTCATCCCTATGGTATCCACACACTGGGCTAACACAGTAGGAAGACGGCAATTTCTTACGTGGCACACAAAATAATTGGACTGAAAATTCAAATAATGAAAGAAAAAACCCAAAACCACCAAACAACCAAACTACTGAGAAGTTTCAAATGAGGGAACATCTTCCCTTCTAGCTATTATTTCCAGATAAAAATCACTATGGGTCATGGCCTTTCCTGTTATAAAACCAGCATTTTGCACAAATCTTCTTCCTGTAACACAGATTATGGAGGTCAGATAACTGCACAGAAATAGTGAGACACAAGCCACATGGTAAGCTATACATAAATATATGCTCACTACCTCCACTTTCAGTTACCCTAAAAAACTCTGAACAATCCATCCCAAGCAAACTATGATAAGCAAATTAGGAAGGCTATCAAAATAGGCAAAGTCAGGAAACTCAAAGATTATGAAGCTACATTTCCTTCCAAGCTTTTGGGAGAGTGGGGAGAGCAGAAGAAAAAAAATAATCTGAAAATGTTTTGTTTCAGTGGAGTTGTATTTTTAGTCTTCTGATTAAATTTTATTATTGCTTTCATGTTAAAATTAAAATTTCATTTTTTACTATGACAGAAATAACAAATATTTCTATTTTATCAAAACATTTTTCTACAAAGGTCATTAAATCAATGGATTATAATTAAATACTTCAATTCATCTAGATAGCAATTCTGATATAACTGTCGATATAACTTTAACTCTTTTGAGAAACTTTAGATTCTTAGAGACAAGTAAGTATTAGATACTAATGGTCAAAAGGAACAACAAAAAGCAACTCCAAGCAACAAACCCCAAAACTTTTACAACAGACCTGATTCCATAGCTGAACCAGTTCTCGTGAACAAAACTCGCAAAAAATATATTAGCTGCAGAACTTGGTTCAAAACCAGACTAATTGCATGTTTTTCTGTTCAGCACAGTAGCGATCAACTTACAGTAGCTCTGATTAACTGGCTCACTTGAAAAATTCTTTGCTATATTTTGCTTAGTATTAACTCATCAAGCTTAGCCCAAGAGGAAAAGAGAATTTTCCTTAGCATTGGAAGTGTTATGCTGAATGACTATTACATTCTTTTTACACTAGATCTTTTCAGTGAAAGAAGCTGTTCATAGCAGCTATATTAGATGAAATACCAAAAATATTCCTGTGATGAACTCCAAAAGGTCACCAGAAGACCAAGAAGGCAGTGAGCTTGGGAAAGGGGTTTAAAAAAATGAAAAATAAGTCACCTCACTTGATACAAACTGTCCATCAACACAAACATTTTCACTACATTTCAGAACAATCCAGAAGACCATCAGCAAGAAAATCCGCAACTCCCATTTGCCTCCGTCAGAAACTCAGGTCCCTTGATTTATTTTTTAAATACTAAAGACTGGTATTACAGTATTTTTTGAGTGTGCCCGATTTCCCACAATCTGCAAAAAAATGATATCGTCATTCTGAGGTGTGTCTGAAAAGCACAGAGATTTCATGTGCCATTAGTGTGTCATAGCACAAGGGCATATTTTGTTAATGCTATGTAAGATATTACAGTACATTCACGTAGCTCTGCAGACTTTAACCACACTCATCCAACAAGACAGGCGAGTTTGGCTTATACAATACGTAAACAAGCCTTAGAGCAAACATGCAGTAGAACAAGTTGAAACATTGGTTACATTAGTTAAACCTCATTACACCTGAGTAGCCTCTTCATTTCCAGTTATTCCCATTAAGAACACTGCAGGTTAGCAAGATCAGAAAATAGTAAGTCATCGCCTTCTCCACCCGCCTCCTGGACTCCCCTTCCAGGAATACTTTGCACAGATTGATGCAGCAGAACAATTGGAGAGTGCACAAACAGGTCTGGACCACTTCCAACTTGCTTTCCCATCGATACGCAGACAGCTCTATCTTTTTCCCCCAATCAGGGTCATTGCAAAACTCAAAACATGCAGCCTGGTCAGTTTTAGCTCAACCAGCAGCAGCCCTCAGTGCCTTGATCTGTGCTACTGCGTGCAGGATTCTGGTGAGGGGGCTCACGCAACTACTTCCTCTTGGATGGCAACAGGCTGGGATTACATTATCATCAAATCACAGAATACTCCGAGCTGGAAGGGATGGCATATACGATACAAGGATTATCTCCTGCGTACAGTAATTAATTCTGCTTTGTCACACATCGTTCTTAGAGAATTTTGGAAAGACTTGTGAAAAGAGAAAGCAGTAGGCCCAGTAGCCATATCACCACTGCAAAGGTATCTTCCAGCTCCAAAACACTTCACACTTGCCTGACACAGTTTGGGAGAAAAGTACCTGACAGAGACACAGTCCAGGGAAGACAAAACTGATGCTGTAGAAAGCACTCGAAGACTCCAAAGCTTTCTACCCCATTCAGATGAGGGAATGCATGTTGCGAATTTCATTGCCTTCAGGTTTTGTTATATTAAAAATAAAATTTAAAAAAACTAATTATTTTATTATTAGGCTAGTGAGATCATCAAATGAAAGAAATTTTGGCTTTACAGTTAAAATTGCATTCCTTCAGGGGTCAGCTTTCATATTTGTGTTTGCTTTTATATCTCAGTGGAATTTGAACCATGCACGCTATTTGGGGCTTTACTGACGGATGACCACAAAGAAACTTTACAGCTGATACAGAGGACAGCAGCTTATCTTGGCAGTGCTCCCAAAAGAGCGGAGATAATTCCCGTGCTCACCAGTCTGTATTTTGTCAATTGTTCCTATGCACAAATTCAAGCCATTTTGGCCTTCATGGATCTCGATATGAGCAAAGTCCAAACTACAAAGGAATCTCTTCATCTGCCCCGATTAGACTAAAAAAGAGCAATTACATGTAAAGCCAAGCTACATGCTTTCCAAGCAGAGAAAGAGATGTTTTCCACCATGAAGTGTCCTGAAAACTTTGCATGTAGTTCCTTCCCTTGGTACAGACATAAGAGCATTTCACAAAAATACAAAAGTGAATAGAATAACCTTACAAATCCTTTGTACACATCATAGAAGAAATCAGTCTTGACTGAGAACAGAATGAAAGAAACACCCTCTAGTTCTAATAGTTCAGAAAATAGTTTTATCACTTAATCCCAAACTTAGTGCAGAGTTTAAAAACAGAGATAAATCTGCTAGAGCAGGCAGGAAAAATAATAATATATAAGTCTCTATAGAGATACAGTGCAGTTACAAATGGCTTTAAATACAACCTTCAAGGAGACTAGATTTTATGAATCCATGAAGAAAATATAGTTGTAGCATTTAGAGATATACAGGTCAGTCCTGATTAGTATCTTTATCAGTGATCTGGATAAGGGTATTCAGTGCACCCTCAGTAAGTTCACAGATGACACCAAACTGAGTGGGAATGTTGATCTTCTGGAGGGCAGGAAGACTCTGCAGAGGGATCTGGACAGGCTGCTTCAATGGGATGAGGCCAATTGTGTGAGGTTCAACAAGGCCAAGTGCCAGGTCCTGCTCTTGGCCTGCAACAACCCCAAACAGCAACACAGGCTGGGAGCAGAGTGGGTGGAAAGCTGCCCAGTGGAAAAGGACCTGGGGGTGCTGGTCAACAGCAGCTGAACATGAGCCAGCTGTGCCCAGGTGGCCAAGAAGGCCGATGGCATCCTGACCTGGATCAGCAGCAGTGTGGCCAGCAGGACCAGGGCAGGGATTGTCCCTCTCTGCTCGGCACTGGTGAGGCCACACCTCAAATCCTGTGGTTTGGGCCTCTCAATAAAAGAAAGACATTGAGGTGCCAGAGTGTGTCCAGAGAAGGGCAATGGAGCTGGGGAAGGGTCTGGAGCACAAGTCCTGTGGGAAGCAGCTGAAAGAGCTGGAGCTCTGTAGTCTGGAGAAAAGAAGGCTCAGGGAGCCTCAAGCGATAGGTCCTTGCTATCACATACAATAATTATCCCAAACAAACTTTCTGAATTATGTCATTGAAGTCTTAAAGATTTGCTGGGTTCTGTCTAATCTCCATGATACACCCTTGGGCAATTTCAGCCTTCTGAAATTGTCCTTGTAAATCAAAAGCCCAGTCCTGCAATCACGTCTGCATCTGGGGACCTTTTTCTACAGCTGAATAAGAATGTTTGAGTGCTACCAGAGAAAAACTGCAGTTCAGAAAAGTTACATTTAATAGCCTCAATGAACTCTCTTCCAATCAGCCTCTTTTTAACTATATAGCCTGCAGTTTAGGGATCTGTTATTAAAAAAAAATTAATCAGTGTTGGATGCTGCACTTCTTCATGAAAAGCCAAGATTGACAAATTGAGTCAACAACTTCTATTTTGAAATAGTTTAATTCACTAAGGAGATGGCTGCTTTCCCCAAATGATGCAGACTTGTCTGCTGTTGTCTCAGCCAATTCAGAGGCTTGTTATTCACTACTTGGTTGATTTCAAAATCAGACTACCCCTTCAGAAAGTTGCAGAGACTATGACATCACATTTATGATAGTTCATTGCACAATTACAGTGGCTACATCCCTGGATTTTATTTCGTGGGAAAGCACGTTTCTACTATAGTCTCAACCATTTTCTTGGCTTACACCTGTCCACAGAGTCACAAGTTTTGGTATAAAGCTTAGCATGACTTTTTTCATAATACTACAAAGATGTTTAATAGCAACTTAAGGCTGCATTGTTCAATTGCCTAGAGAAATATTTGCACATTACAAATGAGACTTACTGAAATTTCACAAGCAATTCAGAAGTGCTGCTTAACGATTTGCTATAAAATCATACAACACTCCACCAGGTTTCACTTTAATACTACTTATGTCTTCTTAAAGAAATAAAAAGTCCAACATCCTTTGAGAAGGCAAGATTGTCATCACCTCAGATGAATGACAATAATGAAATCACTGAAATTCAATGCAAGACTATAATTTAATAACCTCAAAGTCAAATGGAAAGATTTGCACACCACTGTGATGTTTATTGACTAGAACTGATAAAATAATACTGTGGAATGTTATAAGACAAAGTAATGCAAATGACTTCAAAATTTGGTTTCATTATACTTTGGTCAGTGTTATCTTCATTCTAACCAAAACACTTTATATAGACAATAGCATATAGGTCCTGTAATATCATAACTACAGGACCCAGCCCTCACATTTTTGCTTCTGATTCAGCAAAAGTTGCACCACACGGTGTAGAAAGGACACATAAGTATTTTCTACATTATTTAACATGGCGTTTATTTGAATATGTATTTTTAAGTTTCAAGAATTCCAAAACACATGTAGCAAACAGATAAAAATATTTTCATGTAATTGTTTCCACATGGTACAGTATTATTATGAAAGAGGTTGCCATGATTTTAGACTGGAATATATTATTAACAGGATGCTGTCTTCTATCACACTACTTTCTTTCTCATTCCCTAGTATGTACAATGACCATAGGAAAAAATAACTCCTCCCACTATTGTGAAAAAAAAAAGTAAATTATCTTATTACACATAGGCAAGCAGTGCAAGTAGGCAATGATGGCAGAAAGGGTATCCAACCCAACCACGACTAGGACGAGCTCTCGGGCCCAAAATCTCTCAAATTTATCGTTCTGAGGAACTTCATCCATTCATGGATGAGAAAAAATGGCACAAGTGAAAGCCCCATGTCCCTGTGCATATGCAGCCTCTGCCAAAACAAACTGGAACATGAGGCATTCCTATGGCATGTAATAGCAGGGTTCTTTTGCTTCAACTGTCTTTTCTGAAACTGGTACCCAACTAGGCTAGGGTAATATTCTGTTGCTTTGTCTTATTGGTACAACTGGCAAAATGGTTTTAGTAAGTTTTTTAGATCATCTGCATAGAGAATATGCTTCCCATGCTATGCACTGTCAGAAAAGTCAGGGTAAGTTGTAACTTAAGAAAAAGGTGGTGTCTCTCTCTCTCTCTTTTACAAGAAAGCACAAGTCAGCATAATATTCAGGGTGGTCTTACCTCATCTAATCTGTCCTAAACCTATTTGACTTATTCTCACCTTCTTGCCATCTTAGTAGGAAGAACCAGAGAGGGAAAGTGAGGAGGCACTGATGGGTAGGAAGGTACAAATGCAAATCTGCCAAAACATGGACTGGATCTTTCCTCTGCTGGCTCCATTTACCAAGTGAAGTCCATTTAACAGTTCCACATGCAGTGCAGGAGCTGTAGTGTTCAACACATTGTGAGGCTGGTCTACGATGATTCAAGATGAATTTTCTTCATAAAGGACAGAAATCAGCAAAGAGAGCGCAAATACAACAGGAGAGGTGGGGAGCCTCCATCAGTGTTAGCTGTGTCTTCTCTGCATCATTCTGGAGTCACAGTCAGTTCAAAAATAAAATAAAGGATTTTCAAAGCTAAGAAAGAAGAGTAATAACATGAAAAGTGAGGATGACACACCCTTATTTTACAGCTTTTACAAATGCAGTCAAAGATGTACAGCAGGCTTATGGAGGCTGATGTGCTCTAAAGTATCCTGTTTTATCTTCTCGCCTTGGAGCGAAAGAATCTAAAAAATGAGCAAAGCTCGAGTGATAGACCAGGCAGCATTTCTCCCAAGTGACTTAGGTGACACATACTACGCACCTCAGTACTGTACCTACAGTACATGCAAGGTGTGAGAGAGCCAAGGGGCACCACCAACAGCAGCAAGACTTGAGGCAATCTACCTGCTACTGTTATTAACTGCAGAGCTCACAGCCCGCTGTTTATGTGCTGCTTTTATCATCCGCTACCATTCACCTGCTTGGCCTGATCAGCCCAGCCAGCTCCATCAGTTTGGAAGATTGGAAAGACAAGGAAGTCAGCTGGCCACAGAAGCATGCAGTAAGCAGCTTATCCAACCTGTACACAAGTGAATTAACTTCCCAAGCACACTGCCAGAGGGACCCCCCCTCCACCTTCATAAACACAATCTCAATGTTTGGAAAGGCACCAGGAGTAAAATGTTTGTTTACTGCAGGCAGGAAGAGCTACCTATGATTCAGACATTAGGAAGTGACAGGAAGGACTAAATTATGCAATTTAAAAGTAGCAAAATAAATACAAAGTAGTTGCAATGAGAGGAAGGAGGAGGAGGAGGGAAGGATGAAGAGACACAAGTTTTGTATCTTCACTCTCACTTGTGCAGGGCTGAAGCCATCATTGCAGCAGGAGGCCCCCATAGGATTCCTTCACCTTTTAACCCCAATTCTAGAGCCCCTAGCCAGGGACTTTCCTCCTCAGCACTGAGTAAGAAACATCTGTCCAGCTCAGTCTCCCAGTTGGAAAGGACAGATCACAGTCTTCCTTATTCCCTATTTTATTTAAGCAGACTGAGATTTCAGAGAAGAGCATTCCATCTGCCCTCCCTTTAAACAACAACTACCTGAAGCAAAGGATCAAAAAGCTCATTTTCCAGCCAGCTAAGAGAGGCAGGAACATGCTCCATCTCTGTCCGATGCTGGTTGCAGAGACTGACAGGAAAACCTCTTCCCGTAAGCAGAAGGCAGGAGAAGCACCCCGATGGGAATAGCACTGCCTTCCCAGCAGTTGTTGGAAGCAATCTCAGCAGTGCTGCTTACGACTTTGCACCTACTATCCATAGTTTGTTAGATCCCAGCAGAATTTTATAGTTTCCTTAACTGCAGTAATAATCGGCATTATTAACATGCCCATTCCAAGGCTAAAACAGCAAACAAGCAGATTTGAATCACAGTGAGTTATGGCTGTACTGTAAGAAAACCCCACCGAAGTACACTCTCAGATTTATGTAATGGTAGTGGTGCCTCCCTCATTTTATCAGTATTATCTTCCTGTCACTCTCTTTATAAATCAGACAATAAATTCCTGCCTTTTTTTTTTTTTTTCCTGGAGCTGCAGAGATTCACAGACAAACAGAGCCATCAGATTAAAGAAAAATTCAAAGGATTGTGAATTAACTTAGCACTGAAGTACACACCATAGCTGAAAACTCTGTAGCTGAAAACTTTGTCCTGGGACAAAATTACCCTGGGATGAAACCAGGGTTAAGTTTCCCAATTTACACTAATGAGTCACTTCTATGCTACTCTTCAGTTTAGATCTTCCCCCCGCCCCATTTCTCTCTTCCCTGCTCCAAAACTCCAGAAAAGAAAAAACAGGTTTTTTTTCAGTAATGACTGACTCCTGAATGAATACAAGTGTGTCCTCTCTGCTGACAGATCTTTGGTAGTAAAGAGTCATTTTAGTTATTTCTCATAGTCCTGAAAAGCTTATGCAATTTAACTTCATTTGTGCACACAGACAACTGCATTAGATAGGTCATAACTAAGAGCGTGACATGACCTCAGCTTTGAGCTTTGAGGGCATTATTTCACACTGAGTAACAAGTCATTAGACTGCAAAACTTACTCACACAGCATGATGCAAATAATTTCAGCAATAATTGCATACAAACAGCGAATGGAAATGCACCAGGACATGCAAGATTCAGGAAGATACACTTATTGACATCCCCACTCTTGCACTTATTGAAGTTGTCTCCCTTAGCAACAGGTAAGGATTTTGTAAACAACAAGTTTATCTAAAGCCACCATGAGAACATCACCCAGTTTAACATGTAATTGAAAGAAAAAACATTTCTTTAATGAAGAACACCAAAAGAAATCACAGAATTATGTAATAAGTAATAGATTTAAAAGGGATAAGTTTTTGTCAGTTTGTGGCTTAAATCTCAAATTAAGTTCATATAGATCACTGCTTTCTAGGAAAGCAGAATTGCCAGATGGCATCACAGTCACAGCCTACCTCTGACACTTCCTGCACATCAGCAGAACTAGGAAAAGACTGGATGGCACAAGCGAACCAAAGGAACCAGTTACAACAGGACATTTTAGAAGTCTTCTCTTATCACACCCCAGACCTCCAAGCATTCATGTTTACAGCTGGGGGATTCTCTCCAAGCCTCCCTGGAATCTTCTGCATTCCCAGTGTGGATACCACATGGCTCATTTGTCCTGGAAAATATCAGTCTCTTCTGTTTCAAACTACACTCCAAACACTCTCCTCTTTCTCCCTGCCCCCTCTTTCTGTTTAATTAAACAATGCAAGGACAAATTGTTAATTCACATCAAGTTCATGCATTACCCTGACATCCTCTTTCTTGGTTGTTTATTGATGAAACAAACACATACCTATCCTTATAATAACCACTAGGAGCATCAAATAAATTATCCCCACCATATCTTTCCTAATAAGCTCCTTACTTTTCAGTGTTTGCTGCAAAGGGACACGCCGTCAATATTTTACCCTATTTTTAAGGATCACAGATATGTATATGCATTTTTAAAAATCATAAATGTTTGTTAGGTTCTGTATATGGCATAAGACTGGTTTCAAAAAGCATTCCATATAAAACAGCAGTTCTCCCTGCATCATCACAAAACCAGGTGCAGCTTCTCCACTACATCTGATCCTGCTTAAGAATCTACATGGAAACACAAATGTCAGAAAACTGTAACAGAAACACGCATTAAGTGTGACTGGGAACATTTGTCTAACACATTATGTGACTCAGTGCACTTATTCTTCATACAAAGGGAAAATGACAAACTGACACATAATTTTCGGAATTGCTTTTTTTTTTATAAATGGGTATCATTCAATTTCGAAACTCAAAATCCATTTTTCATCTGATATCATTGGTATATTTACCCTTTTAATAACCCTCCCAAATGGACTGTAATTCCTATGTGTTGATTGCACCACAGGTCTTATGAAGGCAGGGGTATTAACTGTGTTTGAAGAGCTTCCTGTATTCTTATTCCGTACCCCAAATCTAATCCTGGAAACTCCTACTGTCAGCAATAAACACCTACAGAGGATTTATTTTGCTTTTAAATCCCAAGCCCCATAGAATAATATAGAAAAATAAACCAAAGTCCAATTTGTGTTGTTTTTCTTTTTCCCCCTTTTTTCTTTGAGGCAGAAATACTGAAGAGCCTGGCGGTGGCTGTAGCCCCAGAGAGAGGAGCCTGCTGGCCTGCTCCACTGAAACCCACGGCATTCCTCCTGGGGTGGAGACAGGCTTACCCGGGAGGAAGGAGGGAGCACATCTGCCATCACCCTGCCCCAAGGCTGGCTGTGCTGGGAAGTGGGTGGGGAAGCAGATTTACTTTGTGACAGCCACTATCTCTACTGCCATGAAGGGTTTATCTGGCGTTGTTTTCACTTATAAAGCAGCAGAGCAACCCACATGTCATCAGCAAGCTGGCTGGAAAACTCTCGTGTGGGGAACAAGCAAAGGGACAAGGTTACTTTTCTCCTGCTAAGCAAAGTTATCCCAATGCCTGGCCGCCATCCCCAGCCATCAGGTACAGCCACTGGCCTGCACAGCACCCCACAGCAAGGTTTCTGATCTGAGCTAGCCAGCCTGTGGCAGAAGGCAAAAATCACTTCATTTTTAAAAACACAGAAAGGGAAAAGCTTTCTTCTGGCTTCCTAGAAATCCTCAGACAAAAGAACAAGCACAGCTCCTGAAAAAATGTAGTTGTTCTTAAATCACTCTGCCAAGAGATTGCTGTACAAAATAAAAAGGAGCAAAAACTTTTCATTTATTTTACTTCTTGATGTGGGGCCTAAACTCAGCTGTCCCTAAGTGAGAAGCTGGATCTTGGCACAGTTTCCTAGCTGAAGTATCACCTCTTTCTCCAGGTATGATTTCAAACAGAATTATTTGTATTATGCATAGATATTATATATAATAATATACAAGCCATATGGACATAACTGCCTGACCTTCTTAATTACATGTTGCTGTGCCACCAGTTCCAAGAGAGACAACGCTCATGCTGCCATTTACCCCAAATAACTGCCATTTACCAGGAAAAAAAAAGGAAGAAAAATGCGTCACTGTAACCTCAGGGAGTTTAATCATAAAGTTGTAATTTTGGGGCATAAAAAGCAATTAGATATATTCCTTCTCCTCAGTTAAAAAACAAAAACACACCAAGAAAAAGATGGTTAGAGAGTTCAACAGTTAAGTCAGCCTCTTTCACCTCACGGAAAGTTAGCTTGTAAACATTTCACACTGGATACAGTCAGATACTACGTAACATAAGAGTACTTTTTACAACTAAAAGCACTGTGGCATGTTTCGAAGGGCTTCAAAAGTTCATCATGAGAAACAAAACCTTTGTCAACAGCTGGAAGTAAACACAAGGACAAAAAACATACTACGTAACCTTTTATTGGAAGCCAGGGGTGCTTTTCTTTTTTTTTTTAAAAAAAGCTCAAAAATACAACTAACATATTGCACTGAACAATACTTACAAAGTTAACATTATTTGTTAAACTATGAACACTTTTCCTAAAGCAAACAAGCCAGCGAATTCATAAAAGAACCAATGCAAAAGCTTAATCAAGAATTGATAAAGGGGGAATTGAATATAAACAGTATTTTATTGCAGTTGGGAGATGGCAGAATCCACCCTCCACCCTCCCAAAAAAAAAAAAAAAAAACAA
>VYXC01007718.1:138070-205509 GCA_013397175.1 Platysteira castanea
CTCCGTCAGAAAAGATCTCTAAATAAGTAATAATAACAAATAAATTAATATAATCAAGAAATAATATACTATTAAATAAAGAATAATAATAGTACACTTTTAACAAAAATAATTATAGTAATTTTTTTTAACAATTTTTTTTTTTCGGATTACTAAACTGCAGGCTTCTGGAATGGGACCGCTGCTGTGTTGTTTGGCCCCCGTGCTCTTCCACTGCAGAGAAATAGTCCCCCTAGTGTACCTTGGCTGAAGAGAGCCCGACGATGCTGCCATTCATCCAGGCAGGTATAAGTGCATTAAAAAGTTACAAAGCAGTGGTTGTAGCATAAAGGGGCATTTGAAGAAATAACAGGAAAAAATAAAGGAGAAAGCCCAAAGGTGTTAAAATCTCTGCATCAATTTCAACATAAATCTTTTCAAGATAATTATGACAGGTGAAGCACTATTAAGCACTAAAAGAAAGATCATCAAAGCAGATATTTTGCCAAAAGCATTTGAAATAGGAAAAGCGATGAATGTCAGCCTTTAGCAATATTCAAAGCACGTAAATCTGAGCATCCAAACCATCCTCGCATGAATTTCTGCACACCATCATTTCAGCTGCCTCAGTGGGGCTGGTGGAAAGAGTTAAAAAGTGATTTGGTTGGTAAACATGAACTCAAATTTTACTCTTAGGTGTAGATTTCAAGCTGGGTTTCAGTACAACTCTTTTGTTTAAACCACTAATGCCATTGTTTAAGAATCTCAGCATTTGAGATTATCCAAGTGCCAGATAAGACCACAAAAATTTCCAGTTTCCTTTAGAATCCTGGAGATGATTTAGTATTTAGAACATGTAGAATCAGTGTGAACTAACTAAAAATGCCATTGGCACTAGGGTATTGTGACGTGATCCAATGGTTCATTTGAATCCCATTAATTAACCCATGCCTTGAGGGCCAATCAAAGAAAGCCTGTTTTGGCTTTAGCAGTTACCATAGACACACCAACCAAACAAGTTATTTGGTCCAGAGACACAAGATTGTCCCTGAGGTCAAATTTCAAAACATTACATTTGTGTTCTAAAACACGCTGAAACCAGTGTCAGCCTGGACTCCAGCATAAGTTTTCATGTATTTGTTTGTCAGTTTTGTGTGGGGGTTTCATCCCTGTTATGTAACAATAAAACATACACTAGGGAAAAGGAGTTAATGTCATAGTGATGAATAATAAACAATAAAACTTGCCTTTTAGACAATACTTAGTTGTTGAGCCTAGTCACAAACCCCAAGACTGGACATAAAATGCTTTTATTGCATTGTGGAATTGAAGAAAACATAATACAGCAAAGCAAAATTTCCAAGTGTTAAGATGTTGTCTCATGGACTGCTCCTTTCCTCGTCATGGCAGTGGATTTCCTTTTCTGCTCTCAGCCATTTGAGTTACCCATCCATGGTTCCACTGGTGCCTTCACTTACCACCTCACGAGAGGGCTGCACAGAGCTGTACCTCTCTTTTCAAGTCAGTGAACAGCTAGCAAATCCAAGAATACTAATCCTGTGGATTTCTGTGCACATCCAGCAGTGATGCACAGCTCATAATTTGGATACCCTGTATTAGGGTAAACTGAAGGCTAATGAAATGCATAAAGAGCACAATATTTAGGTCTGACTCTTAACATCTGCATATTTACAACTGTAAAACTGTATATGAAGAGAGTAGTGAAATAATTACGCTAGTCAGTTCCTCCATGTAGAAAAATTTTTACACTCAGCCAGCCTAGGCTAGGGCATAATTTCATGAAATTAAGGATAAAAATCACAAAGACCTCTTCAAGAATAACTATTTGAGCTACACTTTTGTCCTGAAAGTTTAAACAATATTAAGCATGCCCCATTTCGAAATTCTCCTGCAATATGGCTTGTACTTGTAAGAACCAAACACCCTTCAGGGCTTGATGGACTGTAACCCTGTGTCAGAACATGACCACCCTCTCCCCTCGCTTTGTTCCTTCGGTTATTTCTGTGCTGCTCCTTGGGAAGCCTGGAAGATAAAGGTGTTTTGAGCTCAATCATTTGCACTACAGAGGTCTTTGGTATTTGTGTACAAGGGCTTTGAGGAAGAAGAGAGAAGGAAAAAGGATTTTTTTTCTTGGAGGAAAGGTTATTTTGCCTGTTTTTAACAAGGATGTTGCAATTGACAGCTGTTAGTTGAAGAAGAGGATGTGGCCAGCAGACCAGCTTGAGAACGGAGCTCAGAAGGGATCCATCCTCTCTGTCTACAGTGCTGAATCCTGCTACTGCACCAATGGGAATGTTGCCATTCCATGCAAAACAGTCCCTGTGCTGTGACTGAATACCACGACCAACCTGCAGCACACACAATGCTGAACTTCGACCAGCGAGGTGATGCCATGCTCACATGGAATGTGGCGGCTACACACACATGGGCACGGTGCTGCTGCTGCCTCCCAGCTCAGGAAGCACATGCAAGATGGCTTGATTCCTCCACTGACCTTGTGTTCTTCCACAAGTGCATTCTAAAGTGTTTAAATGGGTTCTCCAAAATTTTGGAGTTGACTATTTATATATCTTGCCAGATAAAGTAAGTCATGTGGAAATCCATTTGCCTCTGGTTTGCTTGCCAAGTTGCCTTGACGAAGGAAACAGGAGCTGATAGAAGAGGAGATTAAATACACATGGGTTTGTTTTCAAAAATATAAATGACGCTAATTTCTCATGCAAATAGCTTAGGAATTCTGGACTTGCATAATAAGACAGTGCTCACTACAGCTCCCAGCTTTGTGTTATACTTCTAGTATGAAAACCTAGGCATTCCTAGGCATTCTAGTTTCACCTTGCAGTCACAGACAGGTGTGGCTCCTGATAGTGATCCCTAAACTCCTCTATGCCCCTTGCTTACATTTGAAAACAAAATTTGTACTTGAAACAAAAAAAGAACCAAACACTCTAATTAAAAAAAATCAATTAATTTAACAAAGAGTTTTGCGTCGGCCTATATCCCAAATTATCTTTAGGTGTTTATGTAACAATGGATCAGTGAAAAAAGAGAGATTATTTTAAGTTTGCAAAAATCTGCACTTATATATTTCTTTTCATCTCAAATACTTCCATTTTGATTTCAAAATTATTCCCAGGTAAATTTAATCTATGTAGTTATTTTGGTCAGTTTGTGGATGACATTATTTACTGTTTCTTTCAGACTGTAGTTACTTGGACTATTTGGCAAAGAGATGGAGGAAAGTAATACAAAACAGACATAATTAAAGGAGACGACTATATGTCCACACACTTTAGTGTTGTTTACTGGTTGTTAAGCTACTTCATCTCTTCTCTGTGATTACTTTTAATATTGATGTAGGCAAATTAAGGCAAGAGTATACTGCAGAACTCATACAAAAAAAGGACTAGTTTTCAGTTCTGCACAGGTTGAGATTGGGATTTCCTTCGTGTATTTGTGGAAAACTCTCATTCCCGATTCCAGAGTGGAAATTCACTGGTAAATGTTTGTCCTCTGCTTTTTTGCCGGGGGATCAGTTGACTACCTGATTTCATGCAAGGGAATTTCCCTTTTTTTCCTAAGCTAGTCGAGGAAGAAGGAGCAGGCTGGCTGGCTGGCCAGCCATGCAGAAACTTCCTCAGGTCTATGCTGTTAAAAAATCAATTAAAAAGCTTTTCCCTCCGTAAGGACAGTACCTTTGCACCTATGTATGGAAAATGTGTGGACTTTGTCTATCATAGCAAGCATTTTACAAGTTCAGCACAATGGAAACTTAATCGTCCAGCCACCTTAGGCTTGGTCTTGTGACAGAAATAAAAATTATCGTAGAGCTGATCATGTTTCCAGGGAAAAAAAGTAATGCATGGTCATATAAAAGACCAATACTCCAAAGTTGTGCATAGTCAAAGGAAGCATCAGCCAGGCTTTTTGGCTAAACATGACTTGTCCTTCAAAAGCACAAGGTGGAATTTGTACTGATCCAAAAGAAAAATTTATTGCAATATAGAATTCTGGGGAACAAGTTAAGTCTAAGAGACAGCAAATATGGTAACACTGCAGGCTGGTGGTCTCTGTTTCTGCCTTAAAATGTAGACTCATATCAGAGAATATTTTGATTAGAGAGCCTTTTTATACAAAAATTACAATGCAAGTGTAATAGTAAGTTATGTCACCTAGATATCATGCTTTTTCTTATCTTTCTTTGTATAAATCTCCATGCTTAAACAGTTGATTACAACTGGCATTTTGAAAGTAAAGCACTTAAATCAAAAGTTTACCTAGAAGTATCCAAAGGAAGAAGGAAAATTGTCTGAATGCCAGGCAGGGTTAAGAAGTGTTTAGCTGAAGCTCCTCTCTTCCCCTAACAGATTAATCCAACAACTATGCACAGTGCTCCCAAATTTCAAACATGAAGACAATTTAAACCAAAAATGAGTCAGATGTCTTGGAATACTTTGATACCCAGTGGGAACATATATTCAAAACCAAGGAAATTAGGCAGTAAAAAAAAAAAAAAAAAAAATTTTGCAGAGANAAAAAAAATAGGAGAAAAAAAAAAAAAAAAAAAAAAAATTTTGCTGAGAGGTTCACCTAATGAACACACAAATGGCTCTGAACATTGCAAAAAATGGACCTACCATCACAAGATGGAGACAATGGCAAGGAGGTGCCTTTCTTACATGTTCTCAGGCTACAGAGTGACACATTAGGGCAAAAACTCACATTTTGGCATCTGGTACTTTGCAGAGAAATTAGCACCACTACCAATTACCTTCTCTGCCGACTTGAGGGTGCCTCCATCAGAAATGCTGTGCCCTCATTCTGTGCTGCTGCTTTTCAGACAGACACATTTCCTTATCTTTTACCTTACTGAAAGAATAAGAAATGCAAGGCAGTTACACTTCCTGCTGGAGTAAGGGCAGTTTCAGGGGTAGTGCTGACACTTGCCTGCAGCTTCAGCCACAGGGATCCCTACTACAGTATTCCAATCAGCAGTGCCAGTGAGCTAGGCTGGGATTCTTCTCCCTGTATCACCATATGCACCACTCACCTACACCTCCTTTAGAGTCAGTGAGAGATACAGGGAACTGGCAACTGGGACGTATCTCATCTCTTCCATAGGCAGTTGGCTAAACTGATTAGGTGAATTGTGTTCTTGAGGCTCTTGTTTACCTCCATTGTCTATAAAACAGTCTAGACACCTCGCTCAGAGGAAGGCAGCCATTCTTCTGATGTGTAAAGTTTGGGAAGATGAAAATCATAGCATGTGAGTGAGAAAAGCAACCATATTCTCGGTCCTCAATGTGGATTTATCTGTATGTCTGTCTATCTATCTATCTATCTATCTATCTATCTATCTATCTATCTATCTATCTATCTGTCTCAGCTCAATGTTTTTGAGAATTTTCATCAATAGCAGGGGTGGGAGGTGTAATAAATTTACAGGTTGGATTAAAAGATCTGAGAGCCAGAGCCAAACACTTTGCCTGAGGACAGAACAGCCAGGGCAGAGGACAGAGGTGAGATGTAGTTTTTCTGTAGGTATTTATAAAATCTTTAGTGCTTTGGCCTGAGATTTCCAGAATCTGAAGCTAAAGAGATTTAAATGTGTTTCTACCATTATTATTATTTCATCAGTCTCTGATACCTAAGATCACAATAGAATTTTAAATCCCCAAAGTACCAAATAGGAAGGTGTACATCTTTTCTACCTTTCCAAATAGGGAGAAACAGATTTTTTTTTTCTTTGCAAAATTTTGATTATTTCATTTTGTTTTATTTTAAGAGTTCTCACACTGGACTCTGGTCCCATCAGAAAAATCCTCTTTGTAGACCTGAACTCTTTCAGGCTAAATCTGAGCTTTTCTGGAAGGAATTATTGTCTCATCAGGAATGCACCATAGTGGAGCAAAGCAGACTGTCTCAGCTAAGTGAGTGGAGCATTCCATATTGCCTGAGTTTCAATTACATCTTCCAAACATTTCTGTACTCCTCAAACCACAAAGGAAAAATCAGACTGGATCTGTGTGGTACCACTCTCAGGGAAGAAGAAACTGCTGGCCTCAGGGTCACACAGTGTCTGGGACAACACAAACACAAGTAAGGGAAATGGGATGGCGGGAGGACAGTGGAGCCACAGCTGCTTCCTCAGGATGTCTCAGGCCAAGCCCAGAAAAAGGAGGAGGAAGGGACAATTACAAGGAACTTTACAAGTAACATCGATGGTCAAGTTCAAAATTCAGGGATGTGGTTCATTTTCTCTTGCATTATTTCCAGTACTTCTGGACGACAGTCAGAGTTGTCAGTAACAGGTGATGAGAGGAATCCGAACAGCAGGAAGAAAAATTTGAGACAGGTATGAACTCACTCTTTCCAACACTGCAAAATTCAGATGAACCCTGAAAAATTCAGTAAAAGTCACTATGATAACTCTTTCTTTTTTCTTCTTGCCACAAAATAATGCCTCTGACAATTCTGAGTGAAGCTGAAGTGTTAGGAGGCTTTGTCCCTTCTGCAGCTCCTCAGTCATGAAACAGAAATGCTGCAAACTCTCCTTGCTTCATTCCAGGGAAAAACAAATATTTTAATTTAAAAATAAAGGATGGGGGGAAATGCTTCTAAATTACAGGTGAAAAAAAAAAGAATGTTCTACTTGTATTTAAAAGCAAAAAATTTAGGTTTCTTAAAATCACCTCCCATTTCTATCCTTCCACCTGCCAGTGTTTCCTAAAGACTAACTGATCAGGCCATCACCTTGTCCACAAGGTCATCCAAGGTGGTAAGAAATAAACATACTGCTTACTTGATCAGCCACACAATTCCAGTATTGATAGGTGAATAGTCAACATGAACTATATATATAGGGCAAAATTGCCAGAATTAGCAAAAAAAATTAATTTAACTGTTCACGGGAAATTTCTGATCAAGTGTGAGAACTATATTTGACCCCCATACAAATGTTTTCTACTTATTGATTCATCTACCTCCACTAGAGACTATTACATCATATTTTAAAGGATTTCATGTCACCATTTTGACGAGAATATAAATCTTGTAAGCTGTCCATATTTGCTGTGGACTTTCACAGACAGACAGCTCTTCGTGGTTTTTGAGATGTAAGACTTTAGCAAAGGATTTTTTATTTTAGGGATGAAATATTTATTCTTACAGACTCTTAAAGCATGTCTGTAGCTTGAATCAGTTGCTTCACTTGCTGTGAGCTGGAATCAGTTCCAGAACAGTAGTTTTTGCAGGCAGACAGGCACAGGCATTCCTGCCATCCAGTATCTATTACACAAGTGCTATAGGAAAAAGGCACTGAGTTCTGAGGTTTGTCCTAGGGCCATCGGTATAGGCCTCAGGTATCATTAAGGTTTTTTCATCACAAACATGGAATATTTTAAAAAATGTTCCTCTGGTGGTTTGGGTTTTTTCCCCCTGAAGAAAAAAATAAAACATTTAAAGTTAGTATGTGAAAAAAGCAATTCAAATAATAATGTTGCTAAGAAGTGATTAACAGTGGTTTTTTAAGTGTAGCACCTACTAGAATTCTCTATAAATGTTATTGTAAATTTTTTTAATGCTCCTTCTTCCTGGTGTTTTTCGATTGCTTGAAAGTTTCCTCTGGGTATTCCTGTTCCTCTAGAAGCTGGATGTGTTGCCAGTGTTTCCTTTATAAATCAGTGATGCAAACAAAATCCTCATGGAAAACAGAGAGAAAGGTGCAAACAGAAGGTGAGCTGTGGTTAACTCACCTCCTCAGAGAATGGGAAAACTCATTTATACTTTATTGCTTCTTAATATTTCTAATGTTAATTTCTTAATTTCTTTCTTAATATTTCTAATATGTGAATTTTCTACATAGAGGCAGCAGCACAAGGCTTTTCAGTGATGTAGACTAACTCAAGTTTTGCCTTCCCACAGATAAGGACAAAAACGACTTAGACAGCTTTCATCCTCAGGAGCAGCATCCTGTAGTTTAGCAGGAGAAGTAGACTGCGTGTCCAGAAGGAGGAAGACTCAACTGGAAATTTCAGGCATCTGGGAAACAGTTTGGGCAGAGAGAGAGAACAGGTAACACAAAAAACCTCCACTTCAGCTTTCAAACCTTTGGACAGAAACAGACTTCAAGAGACTAAAAATTCTCCTTTTTTTCCCTTCATTCTTAGCAGTGAGCGTGCAACTTTTGTTCCACCAAGACTCTTCTAGGAAAGAAGCAGCTTTGGTGTGCCTTTCCCAGCGCCTGCAGCATCCCTCGCCTGTGTGCTGTGGGAGGGAGATGCCTTGTCACAAGCAGTGGTACCATTTCTCACTTCCTGGCCCAGCTCTTGGTGCATTTACAATGGTAAAAAAGGAGGTGCTTAATCCCATTTGAGAAGTGCCCAACATGCCTAACTGAACAAAGGCAGCTAGAGTAATGGTAATAATAAGCTAAAGTCTAATTTGTTACACGCATGTGCTGCCTTGATAAAGAGCTATTTATGACATAAGCAAAGGTTACAAGTGAGTTGAAATCACTTCACGTGATAAAGTGAAAATTATTATAACCTCACCTGCATCTTATGACTTTGACTACTTTTATGTCTGCCTATGATTATACATCTCCATCTCCATGGAGGAATCAGGCTCTTTACAGCAAAACACAGCACATTTTGTTCAATAATGGTTTTGTTTGTGAGAAGTTGTTCTGTTCTGGGTAAACAATTAAACTCTTTCATACTCTGGTCCAATATAGTACACACTTCCCTCTGAAAATGATCCAGCTTCTACGGTAAAATTTTCTGGCTGAAAATTGAAGATCATACAAACTGTATAAAGTTCATATTTTCTTACAAATGTATAATTAGAGGTTCCCTGAAAAAAGGTTTCTGAAATGTGAACTGTTCCTGACCAGTAATGTCAAAATTGTTCCAATGGCTTATTTTCATTAGTTGCAACATCCTGTAATCTTAATAAGAACACAGTGCCTTAAATATCTACTAAAAACAGAGCATGAAAGCATGAAAGAAAATGATTTAAGAGTCTACTGATATTAATGATCAGCAGTGATTTTGCTTCGATTTTATTCTGGAACAATCTAGATGTAGCATTCCCAAAGCCACACTGCAGGAAAGTAAGGAACATGTATTTTTTTAGGACAAGAGGACACTGTCAAGCAAAGAGAAAGACAAGGGAAAAATCAAAACTTAAAAGTAAGGATGGGAGAAAGTAAATAGAGCTGTAACCTGAAGGGGAGAGCAGTCCTTGTATTGCCCACGGGATTTTTTGTCTTGGGTCATAAATTTTTTGAGGTGGGGAATGTCTTTCTGCCCTTCATTTGCATAAGCAACCAGAAGAGATGCACTTGCAAATATACAGATTTATTCTACTTAACACACTGTGAAAAGCCCAAATGCAAGGGGACTGTAAACATAAACCACTAAAAGGTTCATGCACAGCTATGAATCTGGTCTTACATGACCATATGTCTGTACTGCTGTTTCCACAAAGCCCCAGCCAGAACCTCAGCATATAGGAAGAAATGCCCTGCAAGTTGTTGAAGCTAGTGGGAACTGAAATTATTTTGCACTATTCTAAACCGAGGGAGAAAAGTGCACAACATGTTTCTCAAAACTGCATGGAAAGAAAATGTAAATTTAAATAAGAGACCATATCATAATGCAAAGTTTGGTCTTTTGGTCTAAACAAGCTGTAAATCAGCTTTTAGCAATTGCAATTTCCTAAGTTTCTCTGAGGGAAAACAGCAAAACAAGAAAGAAAGATGCTGTGCTTGCTGTTTCCTGGTCAAAATGCCTAGACAGCACCAGAGATGGGGAAGTGAAATTGCTTGGGATAGATGCACCACACATTAAAAATATGACAGAATGTGGTTGAAATGCCTCGGATCACAGTCTTCCATTTAGACTCCCAGTTGCTGCATGGTGTACCTGAGTCTATTTGCAGACACAAACACAGGCTTGCACCATGTCGTGATCAGGCTTTTTTGGAATTTGTGACCTTCAGCTCCAGAAACGTGGGCTTGGTAAGGTAAGAAGAGCAGCTCCCCTAGCTTGCCTGTAGAGAGGAAACCAATAAACACCAAGTAGTTTGGGATGCTTTCCTGCAGAGTGCAGGGCTCTGCATACATGTGATATAATTACAGTGCAACTTCTAACACCATCACTCATAAACCATCATCAACCGAGGCAGACCTCCCACATCAGGAAAGCCCATGTGTCATGGGAATCAGTAAAGAGCTTTGGCAAAACAACACAGTGTAGAACATCAGCAGCTTTCTAAGAGATCCAGTAGACTGAGTTTCATTTTGATTTCTAAATCACTGCAACTGGATGGAACACCACTAAGGTGCACGTGTGAGTATATCTATAACTATATTCCTGTAATCTTCTGGAGCATTACAGAAGGAACTTTGCCCTGTATAATCTCCTGGGTTTAAAAGCCTTTCAAGTATCCGCAGGTACAATGAGCTTAGAAGTTTGAAATAGTCAATACTATTTATTTATGGTTTTTTCCTACACTGAAACAATTAATGAAGGTTTGCAAAACCTTTGTTGTCGTATTGTTATAGACATGAAAACCTGCTAGTGCTGATGCAGCAGTACAGCTTGTGGGAGGGGAGGTATGTATCCACACAATGATACATAATTCACATTTCCTTGGTGGTAGGGAATATACTATTGGATAATTAAAATTGCAACTGTGCACGATGCCAAATGATACTCAAACAATTAAGTGCTATTGCAGCATGTCAGTACTAAGAGTAGTAGATTTATGTGCTGGGCATTGCTTTTTATCATTTATAGATCTTTCCACACAGAAGTAAGGCAGTGGTAACCACATAGCCTTTCTTACCATATGGGGGAATAGAGGTTGTGCTGCCTTTGCATCCAGATTTTCAGGACTCCTCCTTCTGTCCCACTGAATTCCCCGTACCCTGAGGTTTACTGTGGCATATAGGGCTTAGGAGGCAAATTGATGTAAGAAGACATAGAGGTGACTTCTGAAGAGGCTGTGCAGAGCTGGAGGAGATCCAGGGCAGCTTTGTCCACAGCTTTCAGTTGAAGATGAAATGTCTGTCCCAGGATGGATTGACCAAACCCAAAGAGAACATGAAGCAAAGGCAGACAGTCCCTCATACGACCTTTGAGTCTCAGTGAGGCCATGTCATCCTAGCATTACCAGGAGCCTTAACAATGCCATAATAGCTTTTGGTTTAGTATCAGACACTGGCACAGGTTGCCCAGGGAAGTCGTGGATGCCCCATCTCTGGAAGTACTCAAGGCCTGGTTGAGTGGGGCTCTGAGCAGACTGGTCTAGTGGAAGGTGTGGTGGGGGGATTGGAACCAGGTGACCTTTAAGGTCCCTTCCCATTCAAACCATTCTGTGATTTTATGATTCTCTCCATACAAGAAAATTACAATGTATCAGACACAGCTTCACTTGCAGAAGGGTTAAAACTTAACACCCTTATTCCTAGCAGTTGTACGGGCTTTGGGGTGCACTCTGGCAGTGCATTCACACACACTGCAAACCCCTGGTGGTGGGGGGTTTCACAAGTGAAGGCTCAAATCTGGGGGCAATGCCAGAGGAGAAACATCTTTTTGAAGAAGCAGACAGCTCCAGGAAGCAGCAAATCTCTTCTCTGAGCTTTGAAGTGGGTAAAATATGCCAGAAACATGAATATCCATGGGCCAAGATTGCACCTGACTTGAACAGGGACAAAGCACTAAGTGATGTATCCACAACATGCATGCATTCCTCCCTGCTAAGATGGATTTGCTCTTTTTTTCTCATTCAAGTCATCAGTTCTTTTAGGTGAAAGAAATCAGCACTGGGCTTTTTGGAATTGACTCATAAAAAGCAAAAATCCAACATAATACGGATTTTCCAATGATAATCACATCACTAATGAATAAGCACTTCTATACCATTTTGGGGAACTGCCACCATTAGGAAATCTGTTTTCTTCAGAAGGAAGACTTCACCGGGAAAGGAAATGATCCTAAATGATCATGACTGTTTCTTTTGACAAGCATTATAACAATTTCTGGCATGGTCTTTGAACCAAATGAAAACCTAGCTGGAATATCTTATCACTGAATGTTTGGAGTATAATTTTCTATCCTGAATTTTTATTTTAGAGTTCTATTGGAATTGAAAAAAATAATGCTCTCTTTGTTTCTTCCTGAAATGTACTAGCTAGGATCTCAAGGCTTCCCAGTGCCTTTCTTCTCCTATTACCACCTGGAGAAACCTTGGAAAAGTTTATTTACTGTAAGGGACAGAGAAATTTTCAGGCCCTTTTAGCACAGAAATTTCTGCTTAGTACAACCATGCAAAGTAATTAGCAAGTATTCCTGATGGGAGATCATTTGAGACCATCTCACACTATCTGTACTGGGGACCCCATTAGCAGCAATACATCTAGGAATCTCATTAATTATGTGTATTTAAAACACACAATTGAAGAAGCAGTGAACCCTTTGAAAGCCCTACCTGACATTTCTCTGCTAGTAACAATACCCTCTTCTCACTTTAAAAATTGCGCTTCATAAATTGCATAAGCTTTGTATGAGCTTTTTAGGTAAATTGTCTCCATGTAAATTCACTGAAACACAATGACTCATGTTCCTTTTTAACCTGGGGAACAGGAGCAGATCAATCTATCACCTACATCCAAATGAAGCTGAAACCTGGCTGCATTTATGCCAAGCAGCCTTGGGCCTGCCGGAGCATCCCTGTGTTCCTGAATGTCCCCAAGAAAAAAAGGGTGGAGGAGAGCACAAAGAAATGGGCCCTTGACTCTTCTGTGTCCAAAAGCAAGTGATGGCAGTGATAACCAATGAAGCAATGTTGTTGCAAAGAAAATCTCAGCAGAAAATACTGTAATAATAACAATAATAATAGGTTT
Source organism: Platysteira castanea (assembly GCA_013397175.1). NCBI lineage: Eukaryota > Metazoa > Chordata > Aves > Passeriformes > Platysteira > Platysteira castanea. Next base: position 150,981 of record VYXC01007718.1, read on the forward strand.
TTACTGTCCAACAACCCGAGATTCTGCAGTGATAACAAAACTGTGTCAGCTGCAGTTTTCTTCTCCCAAAGTTTTTCCATTTCTTCTATCAGCTGTTTGTAGATGAATGCTTTGCTACAAGAAGCCAAGGAAAGAAGGTAAACTTCAGTGACTTGTACATTAGATGAAACCCAGAGCAGTCATGTGCAAGAGTGCATCTCACAAGCCATCTTCTTTGGGGCATGATAAACTTTTTTACTCCTATTTCTTGACTAGAAGTGGGAAGATGCAGGACACATTCTGCTGTAGGAAGAGTTGCAAAGCAACCAACTACTTTGTCATTTGCTTCCCACCCTCTTCCTTCTGCTCAGCATCCCCAATCCCTGTGAAAGTGTACCTAACCACAATAGTAATGACAAAACCAACAATAAATAGCAACTCCTTCATACACAACCCTGTGAAATTATATAAAGCAAGCCAAAGCTTTAGAGGACAGAAAAAAACGAAGCCAGAATAAAAAGCAGATGGGAATGCAGTAAATGGAGAGGAATATGTTTCTGATATGGAAAGGCAGCCTTGCCTTTGCTCAAACATATCTGCACTTTCAATAGAAACCAGTTAGGGTGTGAACCCTGTGGCAATGTGTCATTAGAAAATGTATTTTGCTTAGGTAGTTCCTAAGGGTTATTTACCTTGGATGATCAGTGCTGACCACTGATCATTCTCTACAATTGCTTCTGCACCTCTAACATGATTGCCCGAAAGAAATACTTGTATTAACATATCTGAGTTTTGTTTTCCATTAAGGAAACAATGAATCATGTCACAGGTTTCTGAATTGATATGCATAGGAAAGGAATGACTTCTCTGGGACAGGATTATTTTCTAATTCTTCCCCTGCACATGCAAGTCTGTCCAATTCCAGTAATGAGTGTGGAACTGAAAAACAGTGTTTGTTGCCTAATCTTGTACTTCTGCGTTCTTCCAGAGGCATGTCAGCATGTGGACATTTGATTGCCCCAACTTCCACTCTTCTCCAAAAAGGTCTGAGATTCCTTGGTTGTGGAGAAAAGTTTGGAAAGATGACACCTAAGTCCCATATGGATCTATAATTTATCATTCAATCGGCCTTATGGTTTCGAAAAAGTTAGCAAAGTTACATTTCCACACATTTCTTTGCCTCCTCTTTCATAATTAGGGTGGGAAGGAGGAAAGGGAGAAAGGCAGAGAGTGAAATTTCATTTCACTTCTGTGTGAAAGCCATGCCAGGGGAAAGGTTGGTAACAGAGACTCCTTCCTCCTCATTGTTGTCACACACATAAAGGCCAGGCTTTGGCACTTAAAGCAGAATCAATCATGGTAACAATTTACTGGAAAACATGATGAAATTAGATCCTTAAACCTGACAGTCACTGGTGCTTGAAATTAATTAAAATACATTTTATTTCGTGCAATAGCATGTACTATATTTCTCTCTCTCCCTCAAAAATACAGAAATAACAGGAGGCAGCTTCCCGTCAGAGCCAGAGCAAAAGATGCTTTATATCTTTGGACCTCAGTTCCAGGCACCAGCACATTCCAGATTCTACTGGCTTTTTGGCCCATGGTACACAGACTCTTTATTGCTTGAGTTAATCTACTGGCTGGATTAAAGCCTTGTTTTTAAATCTGGGAGCAAAATGAACAAAGAGAAATCTGAGAAGAAATTGAGCAAAACATGACATGGAGGTGAAATCTTGTTTTCCACATATAGGGCCAAATGTGAAGTCAGTGGAGTAGCTTTGAACATGCAGTGGTGGAGCTGAAGGCAGAATTTGGCCCTTGAAGCTGTGGATTACTAGGTTTGGAAGAGAATTCCGGTCGCTCCGTTGCAGCTTGGCTCTGACAAAATATGACTTCTGGACCTCGTCCCAACAAGACGGGAATTATTTCAAACAATAATAATTTTGTTTGCATAGCTTAGGATTTCACTCAGTTATAAATACATCTTTTAAATTAAATTTCCCTTGGAAAACTATGATTAAAGGAACAAATTATTCGTTAAACTTGGGGTATTCTTGGTGAAATCAAGAACTTAGGGTGGGGTCCATTGAGCCCAAACCACTGCTTAGTTTTTGCCATGACCACAACAATAGGATGTTCAATCTCAAGCAGAGAATAAGTTTGGCCTCACAGTTTCCTTTGCCTTTCCTGTAACACGGCGAAAAATTCACAGGCAGCAATGGCATAAAGTTTGTTGTTTTTCTGTCTCTCCCTGCTCAGTGAGGACAGACAAACCGTGGCTTTCAAAACACTTCATCTGTGGACCACACACAGCCTGAGGTTAACGCTATTATTGTTCCTTTGTCAGGCCTTTCTTGTCTGCTCTGCCAAATGAATTGCTTGTTCCTTTATTAAATAGGATTCTTTTCCAGTAGCTATCTCCTTTAACTTCAAAATTATCTCTTTCGCTAGTGAAGAAAGATCAGCTGTGTACTCTTGTCCCTTAGTGAAATGGCAGAGACAACATTTCCCCATGGGATGTTATGGACTGTTACCTGAACCTCTTACAGAAAAGGTAAACAAAACAAAACAAAAAAGCAAAACCCCATATTTTTCCTCTCTTTGGGGCTGGAGAGTAAGTGTATGGTACTCAGGTTGAACTCTGGTTCCCCCAACCTCTTTAACTGACCCTTCAGAAAGTAAATCTTGACTTCCTTTTTACAAAATATTAAATTTTCTCTTAGATTAATACCTATCTATGAGATATAAGAACTGTCTAGAAAGCCTTTCTGCTTTCTGGGATTTTTCAAGGGATGAGCAGGATGGTTATCTAAAAGAAAGATTTCTGACTGTGTGTGCAGAGCAGCTGTCACTTAATGTATCTTTGGTCATTGTCAGCATTTCAAAGACTTCAGAAGATTCCCTAAAATATCTACAGGACTATCATTATCTTCCCTTGCTCAGTTTTCAGTTCACTGCTCCTAGGTTCATATTGCCTCTCCTTGTTTTTCTAAGACTGAGAATAAGTCCCAGGGTCCAACTTTCACTTTTTATTCTCTGTACAGTAATTTTTCTTCTGCTGAAGTCTTTTTTTTTTTAGCCTTCCCTTTGTCTTCCTCTTTTCTGTCACCAGTTTTGTTTTCCTAACTGCTTATTAACCCCTCACTTAGTAGCTCTAGAAGGACTGGGCTAATAAACGTACAGTCATGATCTAATCAGATCAAGATCTGATTTCTTCCTTTTGTTGACCAGCAGGTGACAGTTAAATCTTTCCTTTCAGGCTCACACAAGGAGGTGGAAAATGTTTGTTTCTTTCATCTGAGGTTTGTGTTATATGAAAAAGAGAATACCCTATTTTCTAAAGGGTTTGCCATGTGAAAGCATGGTATTCCCAAGAAAAGTTATTTTTGCTGTGTTTTTTATCCCAGAAAGGACAACCAACATGCCAAATCTGGTGGGAAATGCTCAGATCAAAGCCAAACTAAGTGGATTACTCTGTTTATTCTGGTTAATGACGCTGTGCTCTGAAACCTGCTCTGTTCTGGGAAGAGGGGATGCAAGGGCAGCTGTGGAGTGAACCTGCTGGCTCTACCACCACAGGAAGGGCCACACCTCAGTCCACCCTCTTCTTACTCCTCTGCCACCGCCTGCACTGGCTGTTCCTCACAGAGCATGAGCGTTTCTTGGCCGTGCTGGTTTGGGGGCAGAGGGAGAGGCTCAACCTCTCGCTACATGGGGTGGAGAGGGACAATTCAGCACCTCTGCCCTTGCATCAGAGCAAACAGTCCCAGACTGAGCCATGAGGGAATGGCAAGGGAGGTTCACATCTCTGCTTCTGTGCTGGAGAAAGCAGACACACACAGGGCCTTTTCTTGGCATGCCTTAAACTGGGGTCATTCAGCACCTTCTACCACAAACCCATGAAAAAACCCCATGGGTTAAAACCCATGAAAATAGCCAGAGGAAGATTTTTGATGACTCTGAGTAATAGTCAGCATTTCTAACATATATGATTCAAAGGATACAATACTCCAGATAAGGTCTGTGTTTGAACAGCAAACCTCAGCATAATGCACATGCAAAAAAGCTGTTAAAAAATGACATCCGTGTTTTGCATGGGTATCTGGCAACACACTATTTTAAAGTCAGTTTTCCAGAGAAAAAATGAACAGTGAAATGTGGGTTTGTACTGTCAAAGTTTCCCAAGTGGTCAAACCAACTGGATATCATGCTGAAGAGATGACACTTCTTCAAGCAGCATTCAGCAGAAGAATACCTAAAGGAATTGTCCCTTCTCTCCATTGTGGGAGTACACACTGCTGACAGAAAGGGTTCTTACACAGTGGGATCCACAAACTGCTTTTTTCCCCCCTGGGATAAAACAAACCAAAGCAAATTCCTAGGAATAAAACAATCTACATGTGTCACGGGGTGATGAGACTTTCCCCCTGCAAGACAAATGTATGACAAATTGTACTGGGGAAGGCACACAGCCAGGCTACAGGCTGTGCTATGACAGCGCTGAACCAAACACGTGGGGAAGGAAATTTTGGGGACATCTGCACCAAAATAAGGACTGTTCTGAACTTCTGCAAGCAAATAATTAATGCCATAGTATTCAATATGAAGTTTCTGTGTGAGGGAAGCTTATATTTATAGATGTTCTATGTATAGATGTACAGATGTAGAACAGAAGAGTTGTATGGAATGGTGGGAGTTTCTTCTTCTCAATTAGTTGATTTGCAGAGGACCACCACAAGAACAACAGGGCAGGGATGAGAGCTTGTTTTTATCACACCCATCTGGAAAACACAGTATATTTCTGCTAAGAACCCAGTTGGTGTTAAAATTCTATTGAAGAGCTGGAGATACTGCAGAGATGTCACTTCAATGGCCTCAGCAGAAACATTCGTTGTATAAGAGGTCAGAAGAAAAAGTCTGGATATGGAGGGCAGACACCTGTTCCTTGAAGGAGGAAGGAAATTGTGAGGGCTTAGAGCCTGCCATTTCCTGATGGAAACTGAACACTGGATCACAGGGACAGCTTGTGGCTGCTCAGTCCCCAGCAGGAACACAGCTGGACCCAGCCTCAAGAGCCTCCAAACAGGATCTTCTCTTCTGAGAAGGGAGCCTGGAAAAGCACCAAGCAGAGAGAATATACCAGAAAGTTTGCTGTGAAGAGTAAACAAAAAATTGATCTCTCCTGGTCCTGTGTAGCTGTGTAGGTGTCTGGGGACTGGTGAACCCACCAGATGAGAGGAGCTGCTCTCCCTGAGGAGATAAGAGCAGAGGAACTGTAACAACTGCATGAATGCTTTGATACTGCGTGTAAAAAATTTCTGTTAAGCAGAGTGACCTGTATCCAGGATGACACGAGGCGAGGTGAGGCGAAGTGAAGTGAAGTGAAGTGAAGAACAGAACACCAACTACCATCCCTGAGTATGAGTAACTGACTGCTGTACAAAAACACATGGATAACCAAAAATGGCAGGGAGAACTATTGAGGCATTTGAAGCAAGGAGTCTAAAGCAAGGGTTAGGAACCTAACCCTAACCCTAACCCCTAACCCTAACTATAAAAAGTTTGTCATAGCAAGGTGGGAGGGGACAACCAGGGAGAAGTGAAAGCAGTTTATTTGATAATGGTTATAATCAAAAATCTTTGTGGAGCTGACATAGCAGAGTACTACAGAAAGGGCATAAGGGAAATCTGAGGGATATGAAAGGAAAAACAAGCATTTATGGAAAATATATCTGAATGTGAATGTAGAGAATATGAGTTACCAGTCAATAGAAAGGAAGGTACTATGTTATCACAGTATTTTATCTCCAGACTTATCTCAGGTTGACATCTAAGCAAGGGTCATGCCATAAACAGAAGCAAGGAAGTAAAGGCTGTCAAATTTACATCCAGTAGCCTAAATTAATTTTAATGATTTTAGAAATATTTTAGTTTTTCCCCCGTTCAGTAGCCACTTAATCTAAAAAGGTTTGCCTGACAATATGTTAGCTTCCATTTACATGGATGATCTTGTAGAAGAGTCATTCTGCAGTCAGGTAATTGTGGGGAATCTCAAAATGTGCAGATCTGTGTAAGCAAACTTAACTTATGTAAGTGTCTATATTCTTAGTGGATAAAAGCTCTTGGCAACCATTAAGCAAAGGGAAGCATTCTGGCTGTAAAAATTGATGAGGCCAGCATTTTTTTTATTTCTCACTTCTTAAGAGATCTTTTCCAAAGGACTAAGTACCTCTCTTGCAAGCAGTGGAATGCAGCTTAAAATGCAGTGTTGCAATAAGCATCTATCTAGTCTGGGAAAACAGGTTATGTTTTTAGACTTACTAGCAAAAACTGTATTAATTAACCCATTTTAAAATACTGTTTAGCCTCCTGCATGAATAATGACAGGAACAAATTTAAAATATTAGGCTTATGAATAGCTAACATATTTTCTAAATGGTTGACTGTAAGGGAAGATGAATTTTTCTTTAAAACTGATTAGTACATGGTACAAATACGGAGTTTTTAATCTGAAAGACAAAACAGATAAGCCAGGATACAATGAAGGAATAATTTGGAAAATTCCAGATTTGTTTGTGTTTCTCCCTCCTCCCTTCCTTTGGCTGATGGTGGTCTGCAATCCTCTGAACCCGTATCTCCTGCTGATGCAAATACCATGAGGAGTGACTCCTCCCGTCCTGGCAGGGAATCATCCTCAAAGAGCTTCTTCCAGTTTGGACCTTGTAGAACTGGCTTTGTCACTGTCAAAAGATGAGTTTACTGGAAGGCAAAATCCCAAATTAAATAAAAACTAATGCTTGTGATTAAGAAACCTTGGCATAGCATTTGCAGTGCAGAAGTATAATCAGTACATCAAACACATCTGGAAGGTTTGTCCAAGAGGAGACACTGGAATGTGAATGTGGACTAGGTTGGGCCATTATAAATTTGGAGAATATAGGTCAGGCACATTGCAAATCTGTTATCACATCTTTTTTCCAAAAACAAGATGAGAACATTTAAAAAATAAAAGCAAAACAAATCCTTTGGGTGAATGATTGAGGTTACACCACGGTCCAAGATCAAAGTCCATCATTTACAGTAAATGATCTTTTATTTATGTAGTGAGGTGTTGATCAGAATTTCACATCTGATGTCTTTATCAGCAGTTTCTTATTTTCCTTAATCCTCTCCCTTCTGCACTACATATCACCAGAAGAAACTATTTTCTAAAAAAAACCTGCTGTTTTCTCTGAGTGTCATGTAAGTTGAGAGCAGAGAAATGGTGGATGATCCTGGTCACTGATGCTGTGACAGTGTTTAGGAATGGAGGCTCTTAGGTAGAAACTTGTAATGGTATTTCCATGGATCATTGCCATTTGTCATGAGTTTGTGGTTGCTTGAGTAGGGCCTTTCTTGCTGTCTGCAGGCAGCCCCCCTCCGAGCAGATGTGAAATTAAAGTTATTTGTTTCCCAGGGCACAGATGGTAACTCTCTTCCTAGCGCTCATCTCTGAAGATGTTAGGCAGACGGGAGTGGACCTTTGAGGTATCTTTTGATAATTATACTACAGTTGTATCATTCTTCTTGCTCTCCAGGGGGTATGCCAAGGAGTGGGGAAGTTAGACAGACTACAGACCTGTGAGACAGAGAGACATTTCACTGATCCTCCCATTCATGGCACTGCTTCTCAGGTCTCTCATCCCAACCTCGACAAGCTTGGATATTCCCTCCAGCACCACCTCTCTCAGGGCAGAGGCCCTAAGAATGACAAGGCTGGTTCTCGTCCAGCATCCAGGAGAGGTGTGAGTGACAACAACCCCTGAGAGATGTCAGTTCTCCAGAACGGATTTTTGAGGCCAACAATCAAGATGTTTTTACAGATTCAAGGAACTAGTTTCTTTTCAAGCACCAACCAGCAACACCCAAGTGCTCTAAGCCAAGAGGTTATGTACCCCCAAATTTCTGCAGGCTCCAGAAGAGCAGGAATTAGAGGTGTGCAAGCCTAATTCCTCATGTTCCCTATCAAAAGCTTGACTTTCTTGTTGTGCAGAAATGTATAATGAGGTGTAATTTGAGTTTAGTGAAAATTTTGTGTGCTGATAGCTTTTATCCTCTATTTTTCCTTTTCCCCCAACGGTAAACATTGCAGTAATAATTATAGCAGCAGAGTGGATATTAGCCTTGTCTGAAAAGGCTTCAAGTACTGAAAAATATACCTGAGACATTAGGAAGTAAAAGAGGGTGTAGTCTATTTTAAAAGGCAGTTATCCAGTTCCAGGTGGTTGGAGGGCAAGATCAGAGCATTCATTCATGATGTGGGTGGTCTGGACTGAGAGCTGAACTCTGTGCAAAGGAGTGGACTGCACAGTGGGAGAAAGAAAGCTTGAATTTATTGTGTTTTTTTTTTCCTTTTTTCCTTAAAGTAGAAGTTATTAATGGAATATCTGTAAAGCCAAAGTTGCTGGTAGAGCTGGCAATGCATAGTTTAAAATCACTGAAGATATTTAAGACAACCTTGGGAGCAAAAAAAAACATAGAAGAGAATAATTTTGAAATTAGAAATAGCTGTGGGGTAAGCACTCAGGTTTGAAACTATTCTGAATTTTGGAAAATTTGGATCCAAATCTATTGGGCCATGGCAAGCTATACTTCTTATTAAAAATCTTTATTTTACATCCCCAGGGGCCTTCCTGTGCTAGTTTCATTTATAGAGCACAAGAGATTATTTAGGCGGGGCAGGGTAGGTATCTTCCTCTGGTGATGGCATAACAGGACCCCCAACAGAAAGGGGGTGTTGGGAGTGCTACAGTGGTGTAATTGAGCAAAATCAACTTTCTGGCTAATAAGTATGTGTTCCAATCCATAACTCGTAGGCAAAATATTCCATAATCATATTACTGGTTTCACAAGCAAAGCTTTTTCAACCACATTTTAGTCTGGTAGGCACTTTAGCATCAGAGAAGAAATGCTTTTTTTGCTTTAATTTAAAAAGTAATAATAGTTGTACTTTTGCTCTCCATGGAACATTTATACCTGAGTTTGTGATGCACCAGAGATGGGAGCAGGTGCATAATTTCTGCAGCAGTGCTGGGAAACTGGACCAAAGCCCCTGTCAAGGTCACCGAAAAAAGACCTATTTTTAGTGGCACTAATCCCATGTATGACAGAACAGAGTTCGGGCCATTATACTTTCAAGGTCACTAAAGACAGCAAATAGAGAAAATGAAGAAAAAATTATTCTAGAGCAGCTTGATTGGAGCAAGTGAATAACAACATTTTACACGTAATATACCCTTTCCAAGTCAGCTATAATTAGTCTAAAAGGTTTAACATACTGGAAGCAAGTTTAAGGTTGGAATTTTGTTTAGAAAAATAGAAAGCAATGCTACTTAAATTTCTGGAAAAACAGTACAGTCAAGTATGTTATATTTAGCATTGTTTATTTTTTATGAACTATTTCCAAACAAAATTACAGATGGACCAGGGAGGATGTGGTGTCTCCATCCTTGAAGATACCAGCTCCACACAGCCCCTTGCGGGACAGGGTGGGGAACAGGAAGGGCAAAAGTGGGAAAACCTGTGTTTTCTGATAAAGACAAATTAACAGGTAAAACAAAAGCTGTGTGTGTTAAGCACACAAAAATAAGGAATTAATTTACCTCTTCCTGTGGACAGGTAGGTGTGCAGCCACCCCTGGGAAAGCAGGGCTCCATCACACATAATGGTTACTTGGGAAGACAAACACCTCATCCCCAAAGTTGTCCCTTGCTCCTCCTTCCCCCCACGTTTTATAGCTGAGCACATCATGTGTCCCAGCTGTGTCCCCTCCCAGCTCCCAGTGCCCCACAGCCACTGGTGAGGCAGCATGAAAAACAGAACCCCTCAACACTGTGCAAGCTCTGCTCAGCAATACCTAAAACATGGGGGTGTTATCAACACTCTTTTGGTCACAAATCCAAAATAGAGCACCATGCAGGCTACCACAAAGAAGATTTACTCCATCTCAGCCCAACTCAGTATATTGGTTCTTTTTATGACCACAGTGCTTATCTTTCTCAACTATCTCCTAATGTCATTTTACATTCAGTCAGCAAAACCAGTATTTTATAGTTATTCCAGCATTTTTATTTTGTTTAAACAGCAATTCCAATGAGCTAGTTGTGTAATTTTTTTTTAACAACTTCTTTCAGTGAAGAAGTCTCTGCCAAAAGAAACCCCATAGCCAACTGGCGTCACACGTCACAGCTCCAGCAAGAGGAACTCTCAGCTACTGGCTCATTTCCATTCTCCGTTGCATCCCTGTAAATCAGGAGTCACTTATCTCGGATTCAAAGGGGGTAAGCAGAAACAAACTGGGCTTAGGAGGGTCCCTTCCAATCTGACTCATCCTGTGATTCTGTTATGATAACTAGAAGTAGTATTGCTTAAAGGAAAAAAAAAGGAAAGAAAATCAGAAGGCATTCAAGGGAAAACAGAGAAAAGGCAATTGGGACAGACAAGCGAAAAGCAAACAGTAACATAGAGAATATTTAGCTATGGCGTGTAGCAGTGGAAGGCTGTTGGACGGCTGTAGGCAACTGGAACATCCCAAAGAGAGAAACCTAGTGATTGCCAGCTTCCTCCTGTGGTTTATTGCCTGACATATAGTGTCCTGAATACATTAGGTATTACAGGCTCATTCATCACAGATGTGCTTTAATGGAACCAAGGGTCAAGAGCAAAATGAATGCTGAAGAGAAGGGATGGCCTAAGTGTGTGTGCAAGCAGGGAGATGGTTATTTCTATTTTGGCTTAAGTTAAAAGGTTGTGATGTGTCTGTGTATGCCCAGTTCTTCACAGTTCAGGATTTCTGAGTTTATGGGCATAAGGTTATTATAAAACTCCATGAAAAAATTGTAGATATAGTAGGTAAACACTAAAAGATGGTTTTAAACTAACAAAACAAAACAAAACAAGATGCTAAAAGGCGCAATCCATCCCTCTTGAGAGAATGTTGTAATACTTAGCCACAGAAAGAGGGAACTTAAGCATGCAATAGGAGCTTTATCCCAAGCTATTTCATTTTGATTTGTCAATTTAATTTAGATTTTTAATGTACCTTTCTGACAGTCTTGAGAAAATTGCATGTAGAATAGTTAGAAAAAGACTTTTTGCAATTGGGACTTTATGAGATGTCAGAGAAATAAATGTGGCAAAGACTACAGAGATCACTGGGGTCTCCAGCTGAGTCACTGAAAAAACTGTGAGCAAATACTATGGGAACCACTAAGTCCCCTTAGAGGTTGTGTGCACATTTCTAACTTGTTCTGCATGCAAAAGGAGCTCAAAGGAAAAATTCCATATTTATGAAATCTGAATTCACTTCAGAATATTTTAATAACAATAATAGCTTGATTAAGATCTAAGTGAAAATATGAAGCTCTAAAATGAGTTATTTTAATAGTACATAATTTTCCCTTTTGAAGCTTTGCCTAGAAAGGAGTTAATCCTCATGGACCAAAGAACACAACATGCATAGGAAAGGCCGTTTGAATGGTTATTCATTTCTGCAGTGTTAATGACACACAAGCAATTGTGCAGGGCCCACCAACACAATGAAGACAGCAAATATCAAACTCTCTCAAACCCAGGTACTGCTAAAACTTAGACTGCCTGTAAAACTGCTGTTCAGCCCCCTTCCACGCAGGCTTTGTGATAAATTCATTGGTGCTACGGATATAAATTATTCTTTTACAGCAGAGTCTGCCACTTAGTACAGAATTGCCTGTTCAGGGAGCTCAGTAGCTCTGAGATATTTAGACTTCCCAGTTTAGCCAGTGACTTACTTATTACCCACCACCTGAAGCCTACACAGAATCTCTGCTCCTGAAGGGAAGCTGCAGGAAGGATAACAATCATGCCCCTGAAGAAGGTACATAATGTGCACAACAAAAGAGGATTAAATTAGGGATGCTTACAACAACCTCAAGAATTTTTGAGCATTTCAGCACTTCCTAAATATATTTTATCAAATGATCTAGTTTCTTGATGTTATTTTCTGGGAATTTTTTTGGTCTGAAGACTTAGTCACAAGCCAGGATCAAGAACAGGGCTGAATTCTGATATACACTGCTCACATAGAATTGAACGAGTACATTAATAACAGGAGAAGATTTAAAATGGGGGTTATCCTTTCCACATACATCCTGTGTCAAAGTGATGAAGTAGAAGAAATTGCCAAGCATAATCAGCTCCAGTCTCTCTACCCACATCCCTTGAGAAGGTGTGTTCACCTAGGTCCGAGCTGACTAAATGCTCTTCCTTAGGTCTGATCTGGGATCACAACTTCCCAAGAAAACTAAGCTGAACCAAAATTTCACAGCCACTGAAATGAGGAATTTGGTCTCTATTCCATCCTCACTCTTTCTCCTCCATCTTCCTGCTTGCACAATGCAGTTTGTATTTCTATACATTCACATCTTTGGATTTCAGGAAAATGACTTCTGCAAGACATATTATCTCATCACTGGTGTCACAAAAGCTCGTATTTATAGGGATTTATTCCTTGGCCACCTCAGAAGGAAATGATGTAATTACAGGCTAAGACAGTAGGATCATTAGTTAGTTGCCCAAGCCTCATCATTATAAAACCTCTTTTTGTATTGTCTGATTTTGGCAGTTTTAACTCCTTGACCTGATTTCTTTCATCCCATGAGGCTTTTTCAGTTTTTTTTTTTTAATAAATAACTTTTTCTGCCAAAACTCATACTAATTTCCAAGAATACAGCTCAAAAAAGAGATGCTGTTTTCCTGACACTACATCTTCCATAGGAAAACTCTGGCCCACACATAGCTCTGAGTAGGGAGTAGCAATTTGGGGTGCAGGGAGAGTTAAGGGATTGCTGTTTGAAAATCAAAAGCAATCTGCTGATGCAAAAAATGTCTGGAAAAACAGTAGTTTGCACATGTTCCGTAGAGACTGGCCAGAACTTTGTAACATAACTCTTCAGAGATGCTGCCTGCAATGAGCACTCTTGAATTCACAAGGTTTTCTGTGGCATGAGGGTTTCCAACGCAAAACCATGAACAACTGTTCCTCCAGACTGAGTTGTAGGTCTATGCAGCAGATTTAAAGTCTTGAGCCTCCTGATAAATCCTGTTACTGTCAGTACAATTACACTGCGGAATTTTACTTGTTTGCACTTTTCACAAGCTTAAGAAATTTAGCCTAAAAACTCTCCTTTAAAAAAACCCCAACAGTATAAAACCTATGCAAAGTGAGAATTATTATGCCATTAAACAGATTTGCATCTGAGATATGTTAAGTTTAAAGCCAAATGTATCCACTGGGTTTGGGTATCTAGCCAAGAAGTAAAATTTAATTTTTCACTTTATTTTTTGATTTTTCTGAGCACATGGCTTGACATAGCTATAGCTGTGTGTTCTCTGGCTCCTGAAAACCTCTTTCAGGTCTCAGAGTCAGGCATTCAAAGAATAGGGAATGTACAAGATAAAGACTACCTGTGAAAAACACGGGAAAATGAAGTGATTGCCCACAGCCCCTATCTGACCTTGCATTACATGGAGGACTGCAGCTAGGATGGGGAAGGGACTTCCTGACCGAGGACTGACAGTAATATCCTTTTAACACAGTGTTTCTGTAAAGTTACCCACCAAGATTAAATGATGCAAATAGGCATACTCGTTTCCCGAACGGTCTTTGGTCAGACCTATTCCAATACCAGCTTGGTCTTTCTGAGATTTTCTCTTGCTTGTTTGTATGAACAAACTACTATGAAATTATTAGTATATTTTGTCTTGAAAAAGTATAACCACTGCATAGCAATTATGGCAGATATTTGTATAGCAAAGATGTTATGTAGATACAAAGATAATAATGATTTCATAAGATCAAACCTTTCATTGTGATGCATTATAGAACAATTAATACCTTTTATTTTGAAAAACCTGAAGTCTAGCTACAGAGATCACTATTACAATGTGAACCCAGCCACTGGAAAAAGTTGATGACAGCTACATGTAATGTTACTCACACGGTATTAAAAAACAAGCAGAGGAAATAAAACACAATATTTTCTTTAAAACTGCTGAGACATTCTGACAAACACACAGAACCACTTGTAATTAAGATAAACACAATATCCTCTGAGTGCTGCTGTGCTTACAGATCTTGCAAATAGCACATATGGTTTGTACTTTTATCAAGTGTGCTTAGACCTTTTTCTCCTAATGAGTGATTCTATGTGTAGTAGTTGGGAGCAAAACAAGACTAAGTTAAATACACTCTGGCTGTCTTAACTCAGAATTTCCTTGTATTTATGGATTTATATTAAATCCCTAGGGTTATTTTAAAATTGTTTTCAGTGTTATTTTATCATTAATCTTATTATCATCCAAAAAACTGGCTGCAAATGATTGCTTTGAGGATTGGCAAACACATTTGTACAGCTTGAAACAATTTATTGAAAACACACTGCTTACTTAAGAGAACACGCTGTCTTTAAATGCTGTTGGTAAGAAATGTTCATTTCTTGGATTTCCATTCTATTTATGGACTCTAAATACAGGAGAAATACATTTTAAAGTGCACCTAAAGGTTGCATATGTTTTTAGGATCACCTTATTTTAACCTCAAGGGATCTTCCTTGTCCATCAGGCTCCTCAGTGCACAGCACACAAGCCAAGGTAACATGCCTTTGCAAAATATTTGATCTCTTCTCCAAAGGAGAAACATGTAAGCAGTTCTGTTGTAAACTGGTGAACTATGGTTTAATAATGAGAAGATTTTAGTCGCAGATCAACAGAACAGTCACTTTTAGCCAAATGTATTTCTGTGAACACAGTACATACAACAAACATTGATTTATGGTAATGCATTTCCTTACTTTTCACCCTGATACCTCTGAATCCCTATAATATTTTAGTCATTTGTACATTTACGTAACTCCTTAAGATAAAATATCTTGTAACATGAAATATCTTTGCTATTTTATAGCTGGTGAAAAGGAGGTACAGCCTGAGTTAAGCAGAGCATACCAAGCAGAACAAAACTATGAACCCCCCAAATGGTGAGTCACAGTAAAATTTCCTCTTTCCTCTGTGTAATGGAAGCTCCAGGGGCTGGATCTACTCCCTGGCCATTACAAGCATGAGAGCTCTATGCTCTCCCACAGCATGCTGGATACTCTCCTCCCCTCTCTGGGCTCATGGTGGGTGTCTTGCCAGCAGGACCTGGGGACAGTCTAGGACTTTACCTGACTACCAGCTAAGGCAGCAAAGTAAAACGCTCTGTTCATTCCAGATTTTTTAAAAAATAAATCCTCACTTTCCAGAAAACAGCTTATTTCAAATGTTGTTTTTAATTGAGACCTAATCCTTACTAATTTATATTGCCCTATATGAAGGTTTTGAGACAGTTAAGTGGTTTTCTTCTGCAGTGGTAAATCCTGATACTTCTGCCATATATGCTGATGCCTTAGGCTTTAACTTTTATACTTTTCAAATTCTGTATTGCCAAATGTGTAACTCTGAAGTCTCTTGTAGCTCGTTAGCTGATCTCTTAGGCCAGACAGACATAACAAAGCTTCTCTGAGCTTGCTATTGAAGGACACTCAGGCTGTCCTAGGCCTAAAGGTGTAAAAAAAAAGAAATTGAAGAAATTACATCATTAATTAAAGTTTTAATTGGTGAATTCATGCTGATATGTGAATGGACCAAACCTATAAAAGCATGAAGAACTCATGACTGGTCATCCATCTTGGGGTTAATTTTGGAAGCAGCCTCTGGCTCCCCAGGGTGTACCTTTGAAGGCCTTTCAAATAAATACCTACCTTTATTCCCTTACTCCTGTCTAGTCTCTGTTTCTAGGTAGCCAGATAAGGCATCAATGCAAGCAGCAAACACAGAGGCTTTTCACCTCTTTCTACTTTCCTGGTCTTCCACTGATCAAGTACCTCGTCATCTGCATTTCCCTAGAACACAAGAGCCCAGAGTTTTTCATTATGAATGGTTTCTTATGCTTTCCTTGACTTGGGAAGGGGAAGAAAGGTAGAATAGAAAACTCTGGAGTTCTCAGTGTATGCAAAAATCCCAAGCTTTTAACAAAAGTTCAGCCCCCAGAGCATCTTCTAGCAGGATGGAAGAAATTTATTGACTTTCATTGGGAAAATTTTGCTACAATACTTTTAGGTCAAAATTAAAAAAAAACCAAAGTAATCTCAATTTCTGTATATTCATCTGCCTGGTTAGATCTGAAGTTCTGCCTGTATATCTGTCTGTACTCAAATTTCATATAGGAACTAATATAAATCCTTTCTCCAGACTGAAATGAAGAAGGAGCTGGCTCACTCAGAAACTCAGTTAGAATTCCACATTTCTAGTTTGCTTTCCCATGTGGTCCCTTGTTTCAAATTCACAAATGCCGGATCCAAAAGCCAAGCAGTCCAAGCTGACTCTCCTATATTAATACATTTTTTTAAATATCCATTTTTAAAGGAAGAGAGTGACATACGTGCTTAGGCATTCAGAACAGCTTCCTTTTAAAATTAAATATAGCTGTCTTGTAAAAAATTGAACTTTGGAAACACGATAGAAAGATTCCCCCGACCACAAATATGCAAAACTTACAATCACAGTCAGACTTCAAAGCTCCTGCCTTTACACCCACATCAGGGTCTTTTTTATTGCAATCCTTTTCCAAATAACTAATTGCTTGCTAAGTGGTAAATAAGCAATTTACACTTTCCCCTTTATCCTTCACGGGGCAGCTGACATAATGTTGAGAGCACACCTACCAGCTTAACCAACAGCAACACAGTTTTGGCCACGTCCCTCCATCCCAGTTTCCCAGGGATAAGAGGTGTGTGTAATGACTTCTTTCCTGTTTCATTGTAATGTTTGCCATGTTCTACTTCAGATCTGATTCAGCATCTCTTGCCAAGAAACTACTTCTTGCTTAGATTGATCACAGAGAGTTTAGCCATACTTTTGTCAGTACTGTGCCTCCAGAAAACTGGGATTTTGCACAGAAACTGCACAACCACTGGCAAAAACTCTGCAGCACAACTTGCACTTATGTGTCACTTCTGGGTCCCCAGTAGGACCCGAGCGCCTGGATGTTTGTTTGCCTGAGTGCTTGAAAATGAAAGTCAGCATTTTTGAGTTTTATTTGTACTCTGCTGGAGCCTCATTTCCTCTGTCCTGAGCAGCACGTCTCTTTCCAAAGCTCCTGCCAAGGGAGGGGGCCGTGCTGTCCCCACCACCGCCTGTCACCAAGCACGGAAGTCATGCCAAGTTAAACGCTGTGGGTGCCACAGCTTAGCATGTAGATTGATCCAGACAGGTAAGAGATTTCTAGAGGACAACACCAGGTATTTATTTCTGGCACTTTTTCCTCTCTCTAGACTCTTCTGTCAAACTTATCACTTGAAAAGACTCCAAAAAACTGTTATAGAAACCTAAGAAAACCTTCAGCCATTTGTTATTTACTCACCTACAACCAATAAGAGACAGATTATGATAACAAGATCATCAAACTTTTAAATATGAATGGTCAGGTTTTCACAAACTATGTTTGCAGCATATTTTGGTCTGGCAACATATAATCCAGTCACACAAAACCAAGTGATCTCCATTACTACCAAGTAAGTAGAGAGTTTACTTTCTAATCACCTCGTTAGGTCAGCACTATTCACTGACATACAATTACATTGATACAGGCACTAAAAATAGTTCACCTAGATTCTTCTTTAAGGTCAAGCCTGGAAATTTATGGTAGCTGTTTAAATTCTGTGAGCTTTAGATCTTTGTGGAATGCCACCAGCCCAGCCCTCCCTCCACCAGCTATGGAATAAGCCTGGGGAATACAACCTCCTTTGTCAGTGGTCTAAATTAGGCAAAAATTAGGCAAAGTGAGTACTTTGACTCTCCTCACACTCCCAGTTTCTGCTTTATGGTTATTGTAATTTAAAACTCCTTTACAAAACCTACTTGTTGGTATAAATACTCAACATAAAGAGAAATGGAGCCAACTATATCCTGTTGATTAAAGGTTATTTTAGTCTGCATTAAGCACTCCCCCAAGTTATTTTATGAAGTGTTTTAAATAAACATATTTTGTAGGTTTTATAAATTTACCTTATTTTCTTAAGACATTATGGTGTTCTTAGTTTTCTTTTAATTCTTCCTGAGTTTTCTGTGTATCAATTATCATGGGCAACTTTCCCAAAGCGTTATGCAAAGTGATTTGGGATTCTGTTCCAGAAGGTTCGTCCATGTATCTAACTATTTTCCTTCTCAACAGTTAATTCCTTCCTGCCTGCCTCTGATCTGAAATACAAGACCTCTTTCTCCTTTCCCTGGAAGTCCATGTGTGTCCGTTTGGGAAAAATTTCAGAGGAACGTCTGAATTTGAACATCCTCTCTTAGGAGGCAGGTTACAGCTACCCCTCCTCCCCGAAACAGGTCCAGGAATAAAAGATTTTCCTCGGAGGAAAGTGAAGGAAAGAAAAAAAAGATTATTTAACAAACACACAGGAAAAGAATAATAATGCTAAATAATAAAACCTTTCGCTGTGGAGAGAAACCTGGCAAGATTTTGAAGTCCTTCTGTGGGTGTGGTCTCTCTCCTCCTCCTTGGAGGTGGGTCGGCCTGGGCCCCCTCTGGGCCTAAGGTGGAAAGTTTTCTAAGTGAGTTTCGGTGTTCTGATGTTGAAACAGTCCAGAAGAGAAGAAGGGAAAAGCTGAAGTCCCAGAAAGAATCTTAACTCTCAGTGTCTCTCCAGAGAAACAGAGCCGAAAAGCCAAGAGAAGCAGAAAGGGTGCTTCCTTCGCTCCTCAGCAGCAGCAGCAGCAGCAGCAGCAGCTAATCTCCGTGTCCTTGAAGCACAAACTGTTTTGAAAAGTTTGCTCAGGTTTTTTTTCTCTCTCCCTTGCACCCAGTTTTAAAGGCACAGAAAGGCTCAGGATCATATCTGGGCATAGAGCGGTGATAGGGGATACAACAGCATAGAGTCACCCAAGACAGCACATTAACTCGGTCCCCACTCCAGTTTGCAAGATAAGGCTCCATTGCTGTCAGCTTTAGTCCTTTCACAGTTACAGTTGTCTTGCTTAGATTATATACTTGGTATGCAGTGTATGCATATCAATTTTATGCATTATACTGAATGTTTATTCTCACCTTTTCTCACAATAGCCCGAAAAAGGAAACGACAAGTTCAGAAAGATACCATAGTCTGCAAACAGTTTCTAAAAATGCTGACAAGCTTGAATGGGAGATGAGGGTACACATGCAGAACAAAGCCTGCTATGCTGAAGGGCAATCCAGTCCTCCCAGTAGATCCTAGGAAGGGACTGAGATCCAAAACAAAATGGTTGGGCTTTCCTAGGCAGAATGTAGCAAAGCATTTCAGTCCAACCACAAGCAACAATCCGAGTATTTCTACTACCTAGGTTGTGGTCAGGCAGGCAGAATGAAGTATTCAAGGAAAGGAAACACCTTAAACAGACTGAAATGCCCAAGTATTTTTGCTGAATAACAAGCACTACCTGGAGGACACCATCCTTACTAGCAGCTTTGGCTTGGCTTTGGTTACCATATAAAGAATCCCCCAGAGCTCGGTATGGTTTCAGGAACTCACATGCTACATAAACGTGCAGTCTCCTTCCCTAAAGCCACATCACCAGGCACTAGAGATGAGCAGCCCAAAAATAATATTTTGGAAAGAGCATTGCCAATCCACCCTTCATGTGAACAGCTTTCTCACTTGCCTTGAGGTATTAAAAGCTATGATACAAAAGCCCTCCAGGCAATCTTTCCCTCCTAGTATTGTTAGCTTGCACTTTTACTAATTCTGGTCTGCTGTGAGGACCTCCATCACTTCCCAGACAGAGTTCTGGTTCCAATTAATGCATTTAGACATCTTATTTCTGGGCTATAGCTTTTTCGAAATCCGCAGTTCTCTTCTAACAAACTATTCTGTTTCTTCTACTCACTTTTCTAGCCCCAAATGTATCTGCTTGGAAAAAAAAGACTTCCCTTCTGTGTGTCGATCATCTCTAACTGGGCGCTTCCTCTTCTGTTTGTTGTTTCCACAAGGCCCAGCCCAGAGAAGAAATGATGTTTCCTGTTCACAAAAAAAAATCCCCAACAAAACCCAACACAAAGCCACTGTTTGTCCAACTCTCCTCAGGGCCTGCAAGCCACCAGACCATGAGACCATTTTCCATCCCTCTGTGTGTAATCATGGGATGTGCCTCCTTGTGCTCCCACTCCAGACGCAAATCCTGCACTAGATGTGCAGAGCCTCCTGTAGTAGCTACTGCACACTCATGGGGGGCAGCTGAGGCTGAGGGCACTAGTGAGGCCATATGGTACTTTTTGCAAAGGAGGAGAAAAAAAAACATAGATCTGATGATGGGTTAGCAAAGAAGCCCTGAGAAACACATTAGACATCAGACCTGGCTGGGTAGGTGAAAATACAGATCAAAGATGAAGGCTGCAGCTTCAGGCAGGTGTACTGGAACAGGTATGTGGAGGAAGGAGTGTGGTAGCTGTGAGTAGCTGAACTAAAATAACCCCTTAGTGAAGCTGAGTGGGAAGAGGACTGTGCAGCTCACAGTGCTGGGGAAAGGTAACTGCTGGGACATCAAATGCAAAGCCAGGTAACAGAGTCACATTACATAGAGAAGTTTTCATCTTTAAGCTGCAGAATTCCCTTACTCTGAAAACATCCAGAAAAATCTTAATCCACCACTATTTTGAACAATAGTACCCAAGTGACCCAGGATGCCAGGCTTTCCCAGAGCACCTCGGATTACCCACAAATGGCCTTTTAACACTGTATGAGCACCACAAACCCATGCCCTTTCAAACTAATACTGCTGGTAGGATGAATCTGGTATATCCCTAATCTTAAAAAAAAAAAAAAAATACCCCAGACCTAAAATACTGTAAGAGGAGGAGGGAGAAAGAGCTTTATTACATGTGAATGCAGATCAAAACAATTTTCTGTGCCTACAGGGGTTTGAGAAAAAAATACAACAAAATACAACTTTCAGTGAGGTGTCATTGATGAATGATTTATGGGCTATTTGTGTAGAAGTACTAAGCACTAAGTCTCATCTTGATAAATCAGTTCAAATTCCACTAGTGCTATTAATTAATCAAGAGCAGGTCAGCTCCATTCTTAATGTTATTATTATGGTGCCTTCTGTCTGCTAATGCAAGTTTTGACACCTTCTTCACACTTCAGTATGAGACAAAGATATGTGTCTCCTCAGTGAATTAATTAGCAGGATTTTGCATCCCACCACTCTCTTCCTTGCACTGCTTCAGCTTGCTGAAGGGGACATCTATAACATGCGAAGGACGAGGATATAGCACTATGATAAAACTGAGTTGAATTAACAAACCAGCCCATCTAGAAATGGAAGGCTTCCTTCTCCCCTTCTGCGATATCCTCTTCTCAGCCTTTCGCTTCACTCTTCAGCTGTGCAGGTCACCCAGCCCCTCCCTTGTGCTGACACCAGCACTTGTCCAAGTGCAAAGTAAGTTGATGCAATTTACTATCCCAGCAGAACTTAAAAAACCCCAACAAAAAACAACAACAACAAGACCCAACACCCCACACTACACTGTTTTGAAAACAAGCCAGAATATCTGTGGGAACATTCAGCAGAACAGAAAGGCATTTAAGTGCTTTAAATTGAATTAAATGCAGTCAAAAATGCCAAAGCCAGCTCAAGGTGAGAGGAGGGGAGAGGATAGTATCTCTCCATTCTGGTAGCTACCAGTTGCAAATTTGGCTCATCCACTTATAAAACTTTATCTTAAGGCTCTAGGACACATTAGTGGGCTTAAGAATCACTAAAACTACCAGGTAGTCTGATTTTTAATTTGACTTGGTCTAATTAGTTCCTACACACAAGTACTAGTAAGTCTCCACATCTTCACTGTGCTGGTCAATGCTCAACAGCAGAACGGGCTGGTCATAGTATTACTAATTTAGAAAATATTATGCATCTTAAAAATAGTCAGCTTCTACTTGTAATATGAAAAATTCTTAAGATGATACAAGAATTAAATTTTTTTCATAATGTGTTGATGAACTTACACCTTCTGAAACACAAGCAGGTTCTGGTTGGTGTGAGAACCCTACTCCTTACAAATTAATTTTAAGGATGTGTGACACAGAGAGAAAGAGAGAGAGAGTGCAGATAAAGACTGAGAAGAAATAGTTTCTACAGATTCTTAGAGATCATTTCAAAGAGAAGGGGGACTGAAGAACATACTGAAAGATACACTGGAATTTAGAAATCTTAATACAAGTACTGGCATGCCAGTCTGAGGGCCTTTTTCTGTTTAGAAAAAAACCCCCACAGTAGCTTCAACAAAAAAAAAAATTAGAAATTTCTACAAGACTATGCACTAATTTTGCCAATAACACAATTTTAAACACACAAAACTAAGATGTAAAAACTACATGTAAAGGTGCAATTGGTCAGACACTACCGCACATGTGGTCCTTGCTCTACAGTTTACAAGAAGCGCTCACAAGGCATGCGCCCAAAACCAAATGGTTTTATGTAAACTGCATATTTCAGCCCCAAAATTTAGTGCTTATTAAACTAAACATTCACCAACTTCCTATCTCCGCATTAATCAAATATTAAGCAGACTCAGGAATGAGATGATGTGGTACAAAGCTTTATTCCCACGTGTTTAATCTTCCCTGAGAATTCACAAATGGTTGAGGCATGAGCAAGATTTGCAGGTGCTTATAGGCTTTGGTTCTCACTTGGCAGTCCCTGCTGTGGCCTCAGAGCACCTTGCAAGAACTAAAAACATCCCATCAATCACTTCTCCTTCCTTCCTTCCAGTAGGTAGGCATAAATTACCTGACTTGGATGACTGAGCTGAAGGGGAGTTAAACAGAAGCACAGCAACCAAGGAAAGCTCCCTGGAAGAGCTGAATGCTTCGTGACAAACATTCCAAGCCTACGGTCATCCTTGCACCTCTTCTGACACACAGTTCCAAAGCCAAGGCCCAGCTCACACATAAAATCTGGCTCCTATGTGTAAATCTCCACTTGCTGCACAGGTGTGTGGCCATGGTGTGACACACCTGCTGCACACAGCCACACGTGCGACAGGACAACCATCCCAGGCTAACCCCAGAGTGGGCTCAGAACAGCAACACAGCCACACAGATGGGAAGAGGACCCTGTCAGCACACAGGACATCAGTGTGATGATCTCAGAGTGACCTGCACTGCTCAGCAGGCAATCTGCAGCAGGTTTGGACCAGATGGGGCTTTTCAGGGTGTGATCTTGGTTCTCGCTAATGGAAATAATCAAGCCTGGCTCTCTCAAGTGCATGGATTACTGCAGAGGACAGGATAAGACTCCAACTCCTAACCAGAAGCAGACGGAAACATTTATTATTGTGGTTCTTCTACACACACAGAGTGGTGGGGGTCTAAAGGGTCTGAACACTGGAAGCTGACAGCATCCCTCTGTGGTGGGGGAATGTTACAGAGCAGGCAAGTTATCCCAAGCAGTCCTCTTTCTCAGCAAGAAATCGAGCTCAGCTTTTGTCCTCTGTTATTATATCAGGAGTTCCCAGTTAAACAGCAGTAATATTGAAACAGTTTTTGTCTTGTTGGGAAGACATGAGGAGAAAAGGGTATTATCTTATTCTGACTGCTTTCTTTCCTTACTATTACTGCTCATAAAAATGTACTCCATGTTTTGAGACACAAAACACTGTGCAGCTTCATCTTGTGACAGCATATAAATATACATGTGAACTGGGCATTTTAGTAATTATCTCTTGCAGCCTCCCTTCCTCATTTACTGCTCCCCCCAAAAGAGATTCATAACAGGAAAGATTTTATTTTATATCTGAACATGGGATAAAATGCTCACCAAATGCTTTAAATAAAGAAAAAAGATCAAATCCTTAGATTACTTTATCATATAGGCTACACACTCTTCAATGGCTGTAGAAATCACTTAACACTTCTTTACTCAATTATAAAGAGTGATAATCTCTCACTCTTGCAAAGATTCCTGTTATTATTGAATGGAAGCTATCAGTAAAAACAATGCAATGGGAAAATACCAGGCTCAGTAGGAGTTGGCAAGCACCAGACATAACTGTGGGAGTGACTCCCACAGTGGGCTCTGGCTAAGATATGCCAGTTATGCATTCTTATTTTATCTTCTTTGTAAACTGGGGTTCTGACAAAAACCCCTCCCCCATTATTGAACTAATGAAGCACAGTGTTATTTTGCAGCTGCAAACCAAAATTATTGGCAAGAGATACTTTTCTTACTGTTAATCCAAGCTAATCAGTAACTGCTAATTTTATTTTGTACCTTTAGACCAATATTTCTCCTGGAAAATGGGAACTCAAGTGCCTTATATGTAAAAAAAGGTACTCTCCCTTATCCCAGATACCTAGGTGGTGGCCTCACGTCTGGGAAAGGTGATGATCTGGAAAAGGAAGACATCCCACCAGCAGCTGAAGGGGAAGCCCAGCAGACCCACCTGCCCCCAGTCCTTCAGCCTTGCGTCCACTCACCCCCTGCCCAGCTCTGGCACTGCAGCAGCTTTGGCTTGGTCAGCTTCCTCACCACACCAGGAGTAAGAAATCCCAGAATAGTTAAGGTTCCAAGGGACCACCGGAGGTCATCTACTCCAACCTCTTATTCAGTTTATAGCTGCATTTCAAAAATCTAGCAGGATGTTTCTGACCTGTGAGAAACTCTCTAAGCACCCCAGGTGAACAGAATCACACCTGAGAGCAAGCTGGTCTCACTTTTTCACTTGCTATAGGAGAGATGGATTGAAATGAACAAGTTTAGCTCCCTAACATCTGCTCAGCAAATGCTCACATAAATCAAGATGCAGAATATCGTGTATTTGCCACACCCTGAATAGCAATAGTCATGCAAGATGAAGAGCGGAGTGAAATCTTGGACTTGCTGAAGTCCATGGCAAGACTCCCATTTAATTTCAAGCAGGCCAGGGTTTGAATGCAGATTGTTACCATATGGTAGATTTTAAGATCAACTGACAAATGCAAGTAAAAGCAGAAAAGAATTAACTGTTATAATAGCTACGTTAATTAACTGCATTCATATTACCAAACCTCAATACACAAAATTCATGTTTATCCCAACAACACCTATGACTGCTCTCTGAAAAGTACCTGTTTTCACATAGAAAAACTGAAATTCTTCTCATCCAGAAACATTCTCCCCCAAGATTCTCCATATCAGCTTGACTTTCAAGCACAGAAAGATGTTATTTTTAATGTTAATGTAGTTTATTTAAATACACTATCTTACTCATGGCTTAGACCTTTCCCCCTTTTTTTCTTTTAATTCCAATAGAAAAGATTCTGTTCAAATAGCAAGGACAAAAACTGGGAGTTGTTCTTGAGGTAATACAGTGGTCTCCTAAATTCAACCCAAACATCAGCTAATGCAATAAGCCTAGAGGTAATACTACAAGTCCATGCTCAGCATCACAGCGTGGCTGCTGGGTTTTTTTTCCTTAACTCCTTAGAAATAATTTAATAAAGGCATTGCCTCCAGATAGTTATTCTTAAATTCATCCAAGACGGAGATGAATTACTATAACTCAATGCTTCTCTCAGTATGATTGTTTCAGATTGCCTGTGTATTTAGGAAGATTAATATACACTGGTCACATTATTAAAATTCTTCTGTTATCCTAAGGGAGAATTAAAACACCTTTTTCTCCTCTAGGCAGCATCTTCATGCTGCAGATGTAAGGTTAACAGTTCAGTGAGCTACTAAGAATGAACTGAGTTGGGCGAAGTGTCTCTCACCATGCTGCCTAGCAGTCCAAGGCAGAAATTTGAGATACGCTTGTTTATTTTGAAATGTATTAGTGGGTCTGTTTATTTTCTTATTGGCTCCATCTAATCTCACAAAGTGAGCAAAGGGACTTTTAAGCTGCTGGCCACAAAATCCATTTGACATCTCAAAGACAAGTCTTTCTTGCTAATGCACAATAACCCATGGTGACTACAATTCCAGCATCAGTAAACTATCTCATGTCCAGCTTGGCTCTGAAGCAAAGGCAGACCCTAAAAGATGATTAATAAAAATGCTTTTTTAGCCAGTGCTGATAAGATTCTGGCTACGTAAAAGGAGGTAGGAACCACCTTGATTATACTATACCACGGAGATGTTTAAGATACTTGTAGCATCAACACTCAGCCATTTATTCTGACAGTCCTGGCACCAGCTACTCCAAGAGGAATGTTGATCAACTTCCACATTAAAAGCCTTCTCTTAGCTCTTTAATGCAAAGGAGACACTATAGTACTGCTGCGCCTCCAAATTGCGGGTAAATGTTAGTTTAGCATTTCCTGCAGGCTCCTGCTTTACATTCTTTTCCCCCAAAACTATTTATAGCAGAGCTTCTGCCACACAGTGACTTAGAAAAAACCCTACATTCCTAAGCCCAGCCCAGTGCTCCATAGCACAAAACTTTTAAGACAACACCTAGTAATTTGATGGGAATGTCAGCTAATACATAGCAGCATCATTAGTGCTCTCTACTGGACAAACACATAATTACTCCAAAATTAATAGAGCACATCAGGGACCTCAGTAACAGAGCAGAGTAGAACTACTTCCACATAAATGATAATGCTTGGAATATATTTATAAACTCTTATGCCACTCAAAGGAAGTTAAAACCTTACATAAGGATGCAACAAAGGATGTACAGAAGTCCTTGAAAACAAAACACAGCTGAAGTTGCAACTCTGATCTCTGAAGTAGTACAATTAGAGAAAAAGACTGTACAGTTAGGCAAGATTGTCCAAGAATACTTGAGTCAGGGCAGTTTTAATCAGAAATATTCCTTCCTGTTCTTCACATACTATATCCATATGCACAGATTAATTTACAGCTAACAACTGTGAAATTCAATTTCAGAAATTCCTCTGTCTCAAAAGCAGTTATGTATTTGGAAGTCACAAAACAATTTGCTCCATCACTGTTCATACCCTGCTAATAGGGCAGGTTTCTACTTGGCAATCAGACTAAGAGGTGTCTCTTAGTTCACTGACTCCCAGGTGAACAAAACCAAGTCAAGGTTTCTGTCACCCCTCACCATCACCACCAGTGTCCATGGCTCCATCTGAATGAAGACAGCTGTAATTTACTATTTCCTCCAGCCAGCACAGAACCACCAAGCCCCACCACCAGCAGAATGGTTGTGCTGCCCTGGAGTTCAACATTATTCAAAGCCAAACATAAAATACCTAACTTGGCACTGAATCATTAATGGTTCAAGCACCTGCAACCACAAACCTCTGCATAAAAATGAGCAGTGATTGGCCTTTGTGAGAACCTCTTAATAATGCAATTCCCTAAAAATACCTGAAGCAAACCTACCGCTAAACTACCCCCTTCTAACAGTGGCCATAAAGATTTCTTAGCAGATGTTCTTACAAATGCTGAAGACACAGAAAACATTTTACATTAACTGCTACTTGCCTGAATTTTTAAATGCAGAACAAAGACATTATAGAAAGTCACTTATTATAGAGATCAAGAGTTAACCCTAAGTTCTTTAATTGCATTGTTACCCTATGTTTGATACATTTGGGAATTATGTT
Source organism: Platysteira castanea (assembly GCA_013397175.1). NCBI lineage: Eukaryota > Metazoa > Chordata > Aves > Passeriformes > Platysteira > Platysteira castanea. The sequence goes on from VYXC01007718.1 coordinate 178,613, forward strand.
TATCACAGCAGCATCTAGAAGCTAACCAAGAAAGAAACAGTGTTAGGTGCAGTCCTGTACTGGCATGAATGCAGTGTAGAAGATACATCTGTGTCCTGGAGAGGTTAGCATCAGTCAACAAGGCACACAAATGAGAAGGGGGAGAGTGGATGTGAAGAGGAAAAACACCACAACACTGCTGAAGCCATGGCAGGAAACATTTCGTAAGTATGATTTCCACCAAATTTGTTTAGGGGAGAGTAAGATAAAAGGAAGTTCTCAGGTGGATGGGGAAAAATGGGTTAAAACCACTACTAAACACAGAGCTGCTGAGAAAACTCACCAAATGACAATTTTCTCTTATTTGTGATACCACAGATTCTCTTAGCCAGGCAGACTCTTGGCTGCATCCCTTCAGTTTTTCATGAGTCACTTAAAGTAGGAGGGGGGTAGAGAACAGTCCTGCTGGGACCTAGTGATCTGAAGGATAGCGTGCATCCTAAAAAAATCTGGGTTAAGGACGTTTCAGGGAGAAGACTATCTACAACCTAAAATAATACACTTATCACATCCAATTAGACTAATTGTTACTACACACACCCACACCTCTTTATGTAACAAATTGTGCATGATCCTTTAAAAAACGTGGGGAGAATAGGTAAGGCAGAAAGTGATTTGGAAAAAATTAAACAGCTGTTTCCAAAGGAGATAAGGTTAAAAAGACAACCCCCAAAATACTTAGTTTTGTGTAAAAAAAATTTGCTTAAATAAAATGTAGGGGGATAGGCTGGGCATATAGCTCAAATAATAAAAACACAAATAGGTCAGAATTACCTTGACCAAGTGATGGCTATACTTTTTCTCACATTTTTTCCTTATGTGTATGTGACATTGGTATGGTTTTGCTTAAACAAAGCAAACTCTTTTTGGTCCCAAAAAGAGTAGGAAATCCACAGCTTTGCATACCCACACACTCTTAAGTTCTTGCTTACATTTCTTTCCAGCTTCTCCTTTTCCTTTTTAAAAACCCTCTGGTTGTTTTCCTGTCATCAAATTCTCTCCAAAGCTCAGCATTCATGCCCATTCCCAGAACATGAGCTGGGGAATGTGAGCTGCTACTCTGTAGTTCATCCTGGTCTTTCTCACTCAGCAAATTCTTAGCACCAAAGGGGAGCAAATAAGCTGGGGATGAGCTGACTTGAGCTCAAAAGCAGCCTTGTCAAATAAACAGTTAAAACCTTGCGCTTGAAGTGTCTCCTGACTTGTGGCTCACTCTGTGCATTCACAACTGGAGAAATATCAACCACAATGCACAAACTCCACACTGGATTTTCTCCCAAGAAAACGAGAAGTTGAAGAAATACTCCACTTCTTTATACCCCCAGTGAAAGGAAATGGTCTTTATCTATGACTACAATTAAGCCTGTGATCTGTGAAGAGAGGGTGCACTTCAGGCCTAGTAGATTAATTGCATTTCTGTCTTTCCATCCATACCTTCCACCTTAACACATCCTGTGGGAGCAACACTACTCTTGCAGGCTGCTATGCAACCTCACACTGACACTGCCTTGGATCCTGCTCCAGGAACTGATCCTTCTTCCACAGAAATGTTTGTAACTGCTTTTAAAAAAAGATCATCCTTGCACATCTTCTTTCACATCAAATCCCCAAATGCAAAACACAGCAGACCAATCCAAATGATGAAATCATCCACCTAGTTGCTTGTTTATACTGCAGCCAATTCCCTTCCCCAAGGAATTCTGCATAGCTGACGCTTCCATGGTCTCAGCACTAGGAAACACTTCTTGCAGACCTGGGATGTTTAAAGCACAGCACACAACCAGCAGCTCCTACTGGAGCCAAAGCACTGATTAAAAAAAAAAATTAAAAATATTATTAGCTTCTTTATTATCTTAAAGGTTGATCTATCCTTTCCCTTGGCAGTTAGCAGATTCAAGTTACTGAAAACAAAATCGAAACAGCTCAGGTCAAGAATAACTCTTCAATTAGCCTGAATAGGAGTTGGATGAAGGGGAGGTTCCCACGATTTTCTCCTCACAGGCAGTACCAGACTTAATCTGGAGACCACATAAAGGCAGCTGTTTCTAATGCCAGAGGGAGCTGTGGGCAGCCAACTCTAGGAGACTCAACTTCAAACTACATATTCTAAGGGCAACCCAAACCTTTTCCTTCCCTCTCACACAGTTCACCACCCAGCAGTAATTCACAGATTATTAACTGGCCTGGTAATTGTTTGAGTTTCCTAGGTATTCCTGTAGTCAAGAAAAACAACCAAACCCAAAAGCCTTCTTTCAACTTTTAGTCTGGGGCAACTTGAAGAAAAATACAGAAAAGTTGAAAACAGCTTTTGAGAATCATGTCTTTATTTACAGGTGGCCTGAATGTTTCTGTGCCGTAACTTCCATGTTCATTGAGAAAGGCTGCATTTCAACCAACTATGATATGCTTTATTATTTCAACAAGTTGAAGTCATTTCATCTTCTTTGAAGATTTAAGTATCACCCATGAAGAAGACAACGCAAATGAAACATCGTCATATCACTGCATCATAAATACACAGGAAATCCAGCTACTTCATTCTCCAGATACAGCTGGACCATCAAGAGTTCTCAGATTACTTATTTTCCATGTTTTTGTGTGAGATCCTTCAAGCTGAGATGTACAGATAAAATACACAATTAAAAAACCCCAAATCACCACAGTTATATTTTACTAGAACATCTATCTTCCCTCTCAAGTCGAACACATGAAAACTTACTTTGAGACACCTTTTTAGGCATTTAAAATATATGTATTTTGACTTCTTTATGCAGCCCAACAGATGTACAGTCATTTTGCCCCAACAATTTTTAAAAACTGATATGAAATACTATTAAAAATTTAGGCCAGTTTACAAGATTTAAGAACAGGCATACTGCAAAAATGGTTTCAACTGTAGTTCAGTAAAACAAACACCAGGAAAGATACAGCAAGAAAATTAATAACTTTCTTCTGAGAAGCTGAGCACTAAATATTGCAATTCTTTAGAGAACACTTGAGAAAGGGCAAGTCAGTTGAAAAATGGTACTAACCTTTAAAGCCAAGTAGTAACATGTCCCTGTGTTTGGCAAGGGATATGCCCTCCCCTCCAAACTGGAATGGCTTTGCATTTCTGCAAACCAGTTAAGGCTGACACCTCTTGTTTTGTCATTTAATGCACACTGTAGGAAAACAAATGGCAAAACAGTTCACAGCCCTTGGACCAAATTTTATAAGAACTCTGAATAAACAGAGGTCCAAAACAGAGTCATGCAGCATAAAGTTAAAGACAACAGTCTATATTCACAGAGTAAAAGAAACTGTAATTATAAACTGGTCAGTTTTGATACCTGTCCCCATCAAGTGAAAACTCTTTCCATGACTATACCCTAGCGAAGTGGTCTCCAAAGTGAGGTGCATGCATGCCAAGACAATCCATTTGGGTGCAAGAAGAAAGTGTATTTTGTAGAATTAACAAACAAAGTTTTAAATAATTTAAAAATATTCTTTATTTCACTTCTCTCATACTTTTTCAATTTCTACTCCTGTGTATGTACATAATATATTAGTATAGTAGTACACATATAATTTATAAATTAATAAATATACATATACTGGGTGCACACGTAAGAGCTTTTAGTGATACAGGTGTGCAATCAGAAAAGGTTTGGAGACCACTGGCCTCGAGGATGCTGTATGATACTACAGCTGCTTGCACAACCACATATCCTGTTGCTGAATTCACTTTTTAATATCAACCTGAAATACTCTCCTCAACAGCATATTTTCAATATGCCTACTGAGATGTTTTTCCTCCAAAACATCAATGGATATAATGATACAGCGGAAAATTTTGAAGGATTAGGCTTGGATAACACAAGGCGTTGTTGACAAGTATCCTTTGGTGGAATTACACTAAAGTTACAGCAGTGAAATTAAAACATGTGCAACTTTTAAATCAGATTAGAGCCACCCTGTCCTTCCTGCATTTGTCTCATTTCAGTTCAGTACCAGCTCTTCTTCACCTGCTGTTCCTCTTTCCCATACCAATTTTATGAGGAAACACCCACCCACTGTTGTTTCTTTTGACATGTCTATTAAAGCATTTTTACACCTGATTCCTAAAAATATTACCTGCACTGGAAAAAAAAAAGGGAACAAGGAATGTGTATCCTGAATCCACATTACTATCCAGAATCCTGAAGATTTAGAAGAGGACTTTCTGTTTTAAATAAAGGAGGGAGTGTACTGCATTTAAAAACGTTCATCTGTGCTTCACTCTGGATAGTTTTGGTTGTTGTGCCTTTGATCTGGATACTTTTATTCAAGCAAAAGCAGATGCCCAGTGAACTGGGGGATGTGTGTGCACTTTAACACAAAAGCTTGTGTGGTAAGGCAGTGCCACACTACAGCCCACAGCCGGCACACCAAGCACAGGCAGAGCTCGTGTCAGACAACCCAGACAGTACCACACAGTTCTTGGTTCTCTGTCACATTTGACCCCACATCTCTGTGATTTAAGAATATATTACTCATAGCTCTGAATTCAGATTTAGGTAGACCTACGATGACTGGCTGCAGGGAACATGAAAGCCTTGAAGACTGTCAATTCTGATCTCATTTACATCATACATCATTTGCTTACCCTTTGAAAATGTCCAATGATTTCCATTTGATTACAGCCTACTGAGGATACCAAGTGCTACAACTCATTACATCTCATTGTAGGTTGTTACCCAGGGAAATCAGCCTTGTGTTAGCAACTAAGCACATTTCTTTGGATCACAACTCCTCCTAGTTTTCACTTGCCATGATATGGTAATTTTTATGCCTCATTCCCCTATATCAGAGACCAACACCACCCAAAACTGAGCAGTTAACATCTGTTGTTATGTTACAGTTTAGTATTCCCTTTATTTACCCTTGAATGTTTGAGCCTTAAAACCAAAACTGGCAATGTGGCAAGACAGGAAACCCAACAAAAGAGCAAAACTCTAGGAAGGGGCTAGAAGGGACCGCTGGTTTATCAAGTCTAGTTGCCTACTATTCAGACACCACTTTGCATTTCATTTCTTTCACAGACATACTTGGCTCTTCCTTCAAAGCAAGGCTCTGCCCAGAAGGCTGTTCCAGAATTAGGAACTTCGCTTCTAATCTAAATTTTATTTACAGAAAGTTTATACCCACTTGCTTTTGTTCCAACACTCTCACAGCTCCCAGAGCTTCTGCCCTCAGCCTGTCACTTGTACAAAGTGTTCTGACTCCACGAACAAACTTACTGCTACAGCTTAAAAAAAATAAATTTAGGCTTATCCATGAAATTAAACTTCCAGAGCATAGAGAAGATAAAATATTTAACTTTCAAGACAAGGGAACAAAGGAAAAAAAAAAAAAGAAAAAAGCTAGTCAGAAAGTAGTTATCCAAAGAAGCCTCTTCTCTCCTCATCCTGGATAACTGGGCTCGTAGACATTGTTATCACTTGTTACACGGGAGACCTTCACAGTAATCCTCTGTGATGCCCCACATGAAGAAACTGTACAAAATTAACTGCACAGAAGAAAGTTAATACAACTCCAGTGACCATTAAAACAAACATCAAATCACAGTCTGTCTTGGTAGAAGCAAATATGATTTTAAAAGACATATCACCCCAGAGTTTGGTACAGCTGCATCTCTTTCATAAAAGGAAACAACAAAAAAACCCTAAGCTTCTGAAATGGTCTTATGTATTTTGTATCTTTCTATTGATTCAACTTAGAAAACAAATTGAGAATGTAGCTAAAAGGGTAAATAAATAAACCATCCAGCATTCATTCACAAGCAACAGAAATCAAAGTACCATATGTACATTTTTCTCTCATGTCCAGAAGATAGAGGCATGCAACACCATTACTGTAAACAGTAAAAAAGGTGCACATTTCAGAGCATGAAGTAATTCTCCACTTCCACTAGGTTTATTGAAACCTTCCAAGTTCGGTATCTATGACTCACCAGTCGAGGACAGCTGTCAAGTCAGCAAGCAGACTTGCAAAAATGTACCCTGAAGTTTAAAATCTACTTGTAAAATCCCAAGCAACTGGATTGACAGAGGTCAACAAAGTGAAAGAAAGAAGTTATTTTCAGTTTCCAACATTCATCATTTTGCACCTAAGCAGATCCAACCTGATTGGCATTATTCTCATGTAAATTTTCCACATTTAACACCTAATTTCGAACAGGCAAACAAGGGTGTAGAAAGCCTTCTAAGAGCTCAGGAAATAAATATAGTACAACAGGTATACAAAAGACATACTGAATGTTATTTTTAGGTAGGCTGCATAATTTGTATTTTCACTGTGAGAACATAAAAACAAAACTGACCTTTACAAAATTATGATTTCATATAGAATAAAACCACTTGCGCCCCTGCTTCTACCTACTAGTAGCTTAAAATGAACAGTAAATTGATACAGAGAGACAAAAACCTCCCATGGTAATGCAAAGAGTAGACAGCTTTTAAGTGTGTTCTCAGTCTGGGAGAGAAAATCCAAATTAATCTGTCTTATAAAACATTTTCAAACCAGAGCAAGCCTAAAAGGAAATAAAAAACCCTCTTAGACTGAAAGTTACAGAATTTCAAAGGCAAGTGAGCTTGCTAAAAAAAACCTCATCCAAGTACAACGAAATGAGAACGTTCCTCATGCTGGTCTCAAAACATTCCATGTTTCTGTGGCTGAACCCCTGGTTCAGAGACCTACAGCTGAGATAGCAATGGTAAGAGTAAGCCAAAGCCAAGGTATCACAAACTGTCACAAGAAAGCTTGGAAAGTATTAAAAAAAACCCCAAAAAACAAATCATCAAAGTGAGCTGCTCTAGCTTTCTTGAGTATAACATCTGAACCTATAGTAGAGTAAATAGCATAGTTTTAGTGATAATACAAAAATAGCTTGCAAGCTAAGTTACCTTTCAGACTAAACGCCATATATTTAGAATCATATGAACAAGACTTCATTCTCTCAACCCATCTTATGCTTTTTTAAAGCATTTTCTAAGAAATTTGCTTTTTTTTATACAGTTATGCTAAAACCTGCCAGGTCCGCATGCTTTTTAAGGACACACTTTGTCACCTAATAGAATATAAAGACACAGCAAAAACAGTGCAGAATTTTGTAAAAATACTTTAAATAAATTTACATTTCACTCTAAGATTACTCAATTAATCACTGGGTTAAACAGTCTATGTCCTTTACTTCTGTTATCCTCATTGCACATCAAAACCAAAGTTGCTATTTCTGCCAAGACTCAAAGGAGTGGATCCTCAACCTCTGCTGGCCTAATGAGCAAGCAAACATCGTCCCTTAGGCAGAATCATTTTGGGCTTCTGCAGACAAAAAAAAAAAAAAAAATCCTGAACTCGCCAGAAAGTTCTCACTACCAGCAAAACCCAAAGGCAAAACTTCAAAAGACTCTTACAAGCAAAGATCCTCAGCAAAGATCAATACAGGCAGCTTTTCTGTGACTTCACAAACATAGCTCCGTTTTTATGACCAGTTTTTTCTCAGCAGTACAGGCCATGAAAGTTATAGATCACTAGGTACATATATTTTTAAATCAAAAAATAAAGGGCAACACTTACTGAATTTCAAACTAACAGATTTTTACTTCTGGAAACCTAAAAGCTTTCTATAAATGTCTTGATTACTAATGCTGACAAAAAATAATTGACTACTAAGACATTTTTCTCATTTTATGCAGCCTCAGAGAGTTTAAGTTACAGTACTGCAAGGCACATACAGAATCTCTTCCTTTCCAATACTCAGCAGATATATTCCCTGAAATAATTTTAAAATCCTCAAAACAATTAGAAATGCTACAAAGTTAACAATTTCTATTTAAAAACATTGCTCCTACACAACATGCACTTTTTTGGATAACAAGTTAGCAAATATTTATAAATTTTTTCTCTTCATTTACACTGGAAATAGACTGAATAATTTTTAACCTGGAAAGTACTGTATCATGTCACATTTAAGTTATTGCCTTCATTACAAATTGCATCATCTCTGAAAATCCACAAAGTACCGGATTTGAAAATAAGCAATGGATGAGAGACTACAGATGCAGTTTAGCCCATCTGAAAATGGGTTTCCACATAAAGCAATACCACCAGAGTAAAAAATGAACTTTCTTCATTCAGTGGATGAGGATAAGAGAAACTGATATAAGTGCATTTGTTCAGTTTAATGCAACGTTATTAGCATCTACTTAAAAAAATCTTAATTTTCTCTCTTTTGGGCAAGCATATCTTACTATGAAAGCAACTGAACTTTTAAGAGGTAGGTTTTTTCCATTATGCGCTTATTTATTTCAAATAAAACATAACCAAAGAAACACCAATATTTGCTTTTGGACAAGGATCAAGTCTCAAAGCTTGGTACAATATCTGACAGAGTTCAGTAATTTATTTGTCCTCAGCAGTACTGGGCTGCTTTGGAACCAGTGTATTCCAGGTTGTCTTCATAGTCAAAAGACCAATCTACCGACGGTACTGAACCCACCCCCTCCTCCTCCACCTGTGGGCCCACAACTTCCCGGGGGATCGTTGTCATCAAATCCATTGGGTCGGAAAGAGCAAGAGGCTGAGGCAGCTTGAAGTGCTTGTGTGCGAGCACTAAGCTCTTGCTCCTGAAATGAAAGAATAAAGACAATTAAAAAAAAAAACCCTAACCCACAACCTCATGACTTTGAAACAGATTTTAAAGCAGCATCACCAATTTCTAGTGAACAGCTTTACTGCACTTTCAAGTTGAACATCCACAGCCAATCTAAGATGTACAATTTTGCTGATTGACAGTAAGCAGAAGTGAAACAAAATGAAATCCATCTGAGTTCACACTAAAATTGTGTTTTATAGCAACATGGGATGTCACTAGTACATGAGTCTGCTGATCAGAAGCTAACAAAACAGGTTTTGATACATGTTTCATATGAATTTTCATCCTAGCAATTTTCAAATGCTCATGTTCTTGATCACAAAATAGAAAGGGAAAACCTTTAAATCAATGTTAATTACTTTAAAGACACTTTTTCATTCCACTCAATCGACTGCATAGAGTAATAACATACTCAGATAAAAGCCAAAAGATGGACAAGCTATCTAGCTTCTATTCACTACGGCTTTTCAGCTTTCAAGTATTATTGCTATGCTAACTGTTGTAACATTAGTAAGTCTCTGCATCTCTCAAGCACTTCATAAAAATCAGAGTCAACCACTGGAAAATGTACCTGCACAAGTGGAAGGAACATGAAAGCTCTGCCTCCTGCCAGCTGCTTTTTCAGCTGAGTGCTCCTGAGACTTCTTAAGACATCTAAGAAGGGGATGACCACAGGCTCTCCCCTCATTAGACACATCATACACTATTTTATCTCTGGCCAACTAGTTCAATAAACCCTGCAGTAGTTTTGTATCTTTAGTACACCCTTCTCAAATTGGCCAAGAGCTCCAAAAATTGAAGGAGAGAACGCAGGTGTTGGGCTCAGGAAGACTAACAGGAAAAAGACAGTGGATCTGGCAACAAACGAAGTATTCCAGTGCCAAGCCTCACACCAATAGCCTCCTTCACATGACATTTCATCATTGCACACCTCCCTAAAGGCAATGGGAGCAAACTTTAGAACAGGGTTTTAGTAACTACAGGGGTCACCTTCAATTCTTCCTGACTGTATTATACTACCACAAAAGCACTAAACTGAAGTCTTGTCCACATACTTTCACACGTACTAAAAATAGTCCTTGTGAGTTTAAATTACTTTGCCCTCTTCAAAAACACAGCTTAAGTTTGAAACTATTGCACAATACTATGGACTGAAATGCACACTCGTTTTCAAAATTATGTAAGATATTTGGAAGACACTGTCTACACAGATGCCCTGGCCATATTCCTGAAGATAGTATTATGCTATCTCCAGCAATATGTGGATTCATAGCTGTCTGGCTAACTGTATGACACACCAAAAACTAAGTAAGTTTACTAGGAATAACAAGGAAATATTAAAAACTCACTTGTAGTACCAGAAATCAACCACAAATTTTGATTAAAATAGCAGACCTTGCATACATAGCCTGTTTAGTTGAAAAACTACACTATCAAACTGTTTCACTTACAGCACTGGCATTTTTACAAGCAATAGCCTTATTTCTAAAAATGTTGAATATTTTCATATTGATCATATTTATCCCAACAAATACTGTTGTATTGCACTAAGTATATCTAGTTTGTTTACATTATGATTTTGCACTGGGTGAAAATATGTAGTATAATCTTCCCACCCCTGTCTGGTGAATGGTATGCTCCTGTAATCCCCGCCCCTGCCCCTCCCTGTCACCTGTATCCCATTGGTTGTGAACTCCTCCCCGCCCCTTCCTGCTGGGGGTTTCAAAAAGCAGCACCACGAGGTTGGAAATCCTCTTTCCTCCCCCTCTCTCCCTCTCCCCACCTCTCTCCTGGACCGGATTAAAAGCACAACGCGAGGGACACGGTCCCGGGGGGGAAAGAGCACCTTTGTCCTTAACACGTGCCCCCCGACCTGGGGTTCCTGAGCTAGCCCCCAGATAACCCTGGGTTGGAGCACTGTGTTAAAATACTACATCAGGTAAGTAAAACTTGATAGTCAATACAGTTCTCTGGACTGAGAATAATGCAGAGCATCCTCCATTGCTTTCCACTCGTTCCCAGGAATGGTTTTTAAATTTGTCTTAAATAGAGTGGGAGCTACTCATATTGCAGGTTTAGTTATTTAAAGTGAAAACATCTTTGTTTACCACGTGGTAAACTGATATGCAATAGCAAAACAAAAGCAGTAAGATACGGATTTTTTTTTTGAACATATCTTCTAAAAAAAGTAAAGGCTTTCTCAGGACAGAAAGATGTATTCTTGACTTAGCTGGAAAACACTAGTTTAGAACTCTGAACCAACAGTGAAATATGGCATCTTAGAATTAGAATAATCTAATTCAGTGAATCACAGTATTAGCATTAATTTGATAGAAACAGTAACTGAGCACTTGTAATGAGCCTCAATTAAAATGAGAAAAAGGTCAGGAGCTCAGCAACTCTGAGATTAATAAAACACTACAAAAAAAGCCAATACTGAAGAATCCAAAAGTGAAAGGTAGGTAAAGATCTAAAAACAAACAAAAAAGCCCACTCAAAAGCAAACAAAAATTATACGCTTGGAAAATATTTTTCGTTTTGAGGAGATTACAATTGAAAAGTGAAAAAAAAAAACACCAAACAGGACAAGGAGCAATGGTTTTAAACGAAAAGAGGGTAGAGTTAGACTAGATATAAGGAATGAATTCTTTACAAGGGTGGTGAAGCACTGGAACAGGTTGCCCAGAGAGGTGGTAAATGCCCCATCCCTGGAAACATTCAAGGCCAGGCAGGATAGCACTTTGAGTAACCTGGTCTAGCTGAAGATGTCTCTGCTCATTGCAGGGGGTTGGACTACATGGCCTTTGAAGGCGCCTTCCAACCCAAGCTATTCTGTGATTCTGCAATCAGAGATCACTGCTACAGAAGCCAAGAGAAAGTCAAGACAAGATGTGGCACATACGCAAAGACAGGACATAAATGCTTTAACCACACAGCTTGAAAATAGCAACAGAGTTCCTGGAAGTGAATCAGAAGCTCTCAGTTCTCCTGTTCATGTTTTGTAAAATACCTGCAGCAAATTTTCCACAATGAGATTTTGCTCATTTTTTCTAAATTAAATGTACCTAGCTCTTCTAATTTGAGTTGGCCTATAATCCTTACAGGAACAGCTTAACCCATCATAGAGCACATAGTAAAACACATTTTTACTCCTAGAACATCCAAAAACAGCAGCAATGCTCAAAGAAAAACATACTGAAGTGTGGAGAACACTGTTTTTTTCTAATAGCAAACTAAAAGGCTGCCACAGCTAGGTGAAGTTCTCAGAACACAGGGAGTGTGCTGCTGGCAGTGCCGGTTCCACAGAGGATATGGCATAGGCAGCAACGGGAAAATGGAATCTAGTCACCCACATCTGGTCATAATTTCAGTTGTTCCAGCACTTGGGTAAGCACAGTTTTGCAAGTAAAACTTCACTGCAAATGAAAATGCACTAGTAAGAACATCACTTAGAAGTTTTTAAGTATACTTAAGCCACTCTTGTAATTTAGTAAAGGCAATGAAAGTTTGAACTGTTTGAAGCCTCTCCCATCTGGAATTACAAGTGGTTAAACAACCTATACAAGCATCTCCACTCAAAGTTTAAACTGAAATGAGTTTATGCCATTTTCCTTGACATTTCCCACCTAACAGTGACAACCTTACAATGAAACCTGTCCAGCAACACCAAGATGGAAGCCAGACTGGTGAATTTAAGGTTAATATACCAGAATACTTAAAAGCTACCTTGTTGTTTCCTTCAGACTGCCTCTTGTGAGGCTTAAGGAGACACTCTTTACACAAAATTTCCATCTTACCTGCAAGTACAGTTTGTTATCTTTTGTAATTGCATCCATGAGGTCTTTTTGTAGAGGAGGGTCTCCATTCACCCAGAGGCCATTTGCTGGATTGGTGTTGAAGCCACAGGTGCTGTTTTGCTTTTTATAAAACAGAACATAAGCAGTGTCCTTTGGAAATCTACTGGTGATTTTCTGGACTGACTGAAATGAGGTAAATGTCACTCTGCTGTCATTGAACAGAAACCATTCTCGTGGCATCTCAGTGTCCAGCTCATTTTCTACAACAGTACAAGGATTCTCCTCTGTAAACAACTTATCCTGAGGAGAAACTAAAGAAAGAGCTGTAGACTGGTGGTAGAGCCCCGAAGGCCCTGACCCAGTTACATTTCTAGCATATGAGTAATAATGTCCACTTTCAGAGGATACACCAGAATGCACCACCACAGAGCTTAACATGTAGGGCACCAACTGTGGGCAGGTCACTTCATCAGCACCTGAGGGCTTCAGTTTTTTAGCAAGGTTTTCTCCAGTATCAGGAATCTCCACACCAACAGACCAGCCTCCTGAAACAACAGCTAAAGGGGATGTTGCTCTTTTCACTGGCAGTTCCAGTACAAGCGGTAGAGAAACATTGTCCAAGATTTTTCGCCTTATGTGACACTTTGGATCATACGAAAATCTCAAAAGAGTGAGAATGAGGTATTCAGGTTCCTCAACAATTTGCATAGTTTTTTCAGCATTCTGCAGAGAGGCACACTTCTCACAATAATACTTATTATCTCCACTAAGGATCTCAGGTGCCAGAAAATAATTGAGTAAGTCTGTAACTGACAGGGTATTTTTACCTACTAGACTCTGAGACATATCCCCATTATTTTGAACTTTGAGTTCAGAAATTGTGGTATTCTCAGAGTTTGGCTCACTAGAAAAATCTTCTGTGGCTCCTTCATTCATTATTGTGTCACATCCACGATTTACTTCCAAATTACTGAGAGGTGTTTCTGCAGCAGGACTGGTTGCTAAAGTATTACTTTGCATCACATAGTCATCTTTCACTTCAGAATGTTCCATACATTTTGGGTCAACATTCTCTAAGGAAGTTGGAGGACAGAAAGCCAAAGAGAGATCTGTGAAAGCTTCTTCCTTTTGAGACATACTTTTGCAGTTCAAACAGCATATGTTAGTCTTCAATTTTCCTCCAAACATCTTCTCTATGAGAGTTCTTTCCTCACTTCCCATACAAGGTGCTTCAGTAAATACTTGTGTTTTATGGACAGCTTCTTGTGCCTGGGACTCTTCATTCATTATACTTTCAGAACTCTTGGCTGAAGACAATGCTTTCAAAGTTCTCTCTTCTTCATGCAACCTGAAGACAAATAAAAATTATTCCAAGTAACTGTGCTATTTTCCAAATACTGCCACACTATTTCAGATTTTTTTTCCAGCGGAGCTAAAAAATATAGATGGTTAAGTTGCTAGAAGTGTCTTACACTAAAAAATCTGATAGTTATTTTTTATACAAGCAAGTTGAACCATAGAGGTCTGTGCCATCCAAAACAGAATATGAGAGGCACAAATGCATTTATTTTGGGTCTCATTATACATAACAGAACACGATTGATATAATGAAAGAACTGGCAAGTATTAAAAAACCTAACAATGTTTTTATTATTTACCATTACACTGTCTTAATTAATCAGCTCTCGAGCTGACTGGTCCGGTATGTCAGATTTTGTAAGAGAATAAGTAACTATTTATCTCCTGTCAGACTATTTCCAAAGAAAATGTCAGAATTCTGCAGTCAGGAAAGCTAAGAAACTACAGCAAGAAAGTCTAACCCAAAAGAGACCCCAAGACAAGGGGAAAAAAATAACAGAACACTATTTCACTCTTGAGATAAACTTCTCCAGAAGTGGAATGTGTCCTAAAGTAATATTGCTTAAGCCCCATCTCAGCAAGCCAAAAATAAAGAGGGTTATTAATAAATTTAGGTATTACTGCTTTATCTCTGCCACAGTTTATTTGCTTGCTTAATTAACTGGCTATAAAGACATGTACATCTCCTTGTGACTTTTGTGCCCTGTATGAAATATAGCTGTCTCCACCAACACAAAATTCCAGAAGCACAACTAAACTGCTTTCAGCAACCACTTTAACAACAGGACCACGACTTGAACATAACACCCATGTTTAGATTTGTAAAAGTGGTACATTGTTACCACCATAGCCTGTTTTCAATTATGTGGATTCAAGATGCCATCCAGACTTTACCACAGATTAAACCCATGAAGAAAAGTAGTTCATAGACCATACAGAAAACCAAAGAAAGACAGGAATGAGGTTGAGAATTCCACTCATGCAGTGGAACTGTTACACAACTGCTCCTAAGAGTTCAACATTATGTGGTAAGGCTGTAGATTCATTCCCATTAACAGCACCATAACCATACCTGTCTAGCAGGAATCTGAGATATTCTGAGCAATCCTGCTGAGATCGCGGGGTGAACCATGGTGGTCTGGAAGCTTCAAAGAAAATTCTAGGAGCATATGCCTCCCTCTGTTCAAATGAGAGGAGGACAAGCAAGGTTACATAGGAACTACTTAAAAAATTGGTTATATTATTTTAATATTAACAGCTGAACTTTGGACTATATTATCCCAGAGTAGCTGAATGAAACACATGGTACACAAACATTTAAACAACTTAATCATACAAAGGGAGAGCTATTAATTTTATGGCAATCACCTCTAGTACAAAGATAAAAATAGTTTATCCTTCTGGCAAATATTAATGTTTAGTGAGTGCAAGCCAGATATTATGCATAATAGCAGCTACTGTTCTTGCTGGTGAGTTAAAAAAACCTGTTTGCTTTCTTCAGAACACCAGTACTTCATAAGTACCCATTTATTTTGAAGCTGATCCAGTCTCATCCCTTGCTATTATTCAAAGAGAACAGAAGTGTTGTGTGCCTTTCTAGCATTAGCAGAACGTTTTGAACAGCTAATAATGTTCACATTAGAATTTGAGCTACAGTAAAATTCAGTGTAAAAATCACTGAAGAAGGTCACAGTTTAGCCTAGAAATATACTTAAAATCAGCATGAATATCAACTCAGGTGTTATTTGGATTTCTCATTCTTGCTTCTCAAAGAAAACCTATCACTGCCTATTTATAAAAACAACAAAATGCTAACATCTTCCACTTAGAGAAATGTGTATTTCCTAAGTCCATCCACACCATCTGAGAATTTGAAGACAGACTCATTCTCATAAAAAACTATAATATTTATACTTGATATACTCAAGAGGACTCCCATGGCATCGTGTTTGTTTCTCAATTTCGGTATATAGATCCAGGCATAAAGAAAAGCAGATGGAAAACTGACATACCTGGGTATGGGCCAAAAATGCAAAAAGATGCTGTAATTTTCTCATTAGGGAATTACAGCCATTCAGATTCAGAGATAAAACATGTCTTCTGAAACTGAAATGAAAGAGAGAGACATCACTTTCCTCGCTAGACTTCTAACAATGCAGTTATCATTCCAGCTAAGATAATTACTTCAAATTGAAAGAAAGCAAAACATGTAACACTTCCTTTTAATACTGGGACTCTTGCTCTGTGCAGATATAAAATTACTGTACAGTAAGAACTAGCACTGCAAAATACCTATGTCTTTAAACATTTAGATGTGTAGGAATGGGCTAGAGAGACATTTTCTTAATACCCTTCCAGATTATAACAAAACATCACCAAAAACTTCTACAATACTGCAGTAAGCAAGGACAACAAGGAAAAAAGGACTGGTCTTTGGACACTGGGCAGAAGGATCAGGATTTTTAGTGGCTAAAATTGCAGTTTCCAGAGCTAGACTTGAACAAAGCAATCAGTAACTGAGTGCAAAAAACCCTACTCAGATCCTGCAAGCTGAGAGACCCCAGGACATGTTAGTATTCTGTGAAAATCAAGAAAGCAGCAACTGCAAGAATTATTTGCAATGAAAAGAGCTGTTAAGAAGCACTTACTCTGTAGCCATAAAAAGTGCCTGAATAACACTGTTCATGTAGCAAGTATTTCCTAGATTTATTAGGCCTGTCTTCCCAGTTTCAGATTTTCCAGAAAGTCTAGATAAACAAGATGGCAAAGAACTGGATTGAGAAGTCCAGGCACTCTGACTGAGAATCAACTTAATCTTCTCTTCAGTGGGTTTGGGCATATCCTACAAGAGAAACATTTAACACACTTAATAGGTTTTTGTATTTGTTTCTATAATAGGTCCTACCATTCAGCAGTATTTTAACTTCCCCTGCTTCCCAATTCTCCTTCAAGGTCTTGCTGCTGTCCCTGATAGCCTAGGAGATACGACAGCCCCCCTGCTGTTGCTCCCTCCCCTCAACCTCCTCCTTCAAAGCTTTATCTTTATTCTCTATTTCAAACAGACGATTGACACGACACTGTGTGGCTAGCTCTTTTCTCCATATGGAAGCTCAAAAAAATTTAGATCTGTGGAACTACAGCTTCACATCTGGGAAAACAAAAAAACATTCCACCCTCTTAACACTCCTAATGTACCTTAATAGCTTCCAGAATGGGTTCATAGAGCTCTGGAAACCCTGAATAATGATACATCATACAGTGTATCAACTCAGTCAACTGCATCAAAAAGGCTGTACTGGAAGGCAAGCCATCTCTTTTGAAGGAGTGAACCAAACTGACCACGTGTGGGACAATCTGAATGGGAAAACAAAGAAACAAACAAAAAGGTGTTAACTGCATTTTCTCATTGTATTTTTCTTCTACAAAATACTTCATTGAATTACATTGGTTTATGCATGCAAAATGACAGGGTATCTTTTGTTATTAAATAAGAAGTGGTTGAAAAACAATGACTTGAAAAACACGTTCTTCACACATGACGATTTGCAAGCAGCACAATTAATTATTCAGTGCTCTCTTTAGCTCACATAGCAAGTTTTGGAATTTTATGAACTTAGAAGGTGCAGGCTAAGATTTTAAATAGTCACGTGTACAAAAGTACTCATCTTATTATTTGCTTTTGTGCCAACACTAACAGTTTAGTATCCTATTTTAATTTCACAGACACGGTTTTTAAAACAAACCTCTCAATTTTCCTTCAACAGAACCTAATGCTTGGAATCCCGAGCCAATGAATACATTCCTGCTATTCCTACAAGAAGGAAACCGGCCCATAGCGCCACCTAGTGAGGGAGCTCAGCTCCGTAACGACCATGTCGTACGGTGAGCTGAAAGTTCACCACAGCTATGGGAGTCTATTGCAGGCTTTGTTCAGATTCAGGACTATTTTAAATTGGGTCAGATTAGATTCAGAAATTTTTATTTCGTCTCCTTCCTCTTCTTCAGAACAGCTCTCTATTTTGAAATGCATGAGACATTAGTCTTAAGACATCAAGTAGAAATTTACTTCAAAGCAATTCCCAAAGAGTATGGACTTCTCACTGTGAACCAAAGTATTTCGGACACCTTTGCCAGCTTCCAAGTGATCAAAATTGATTAACTGTGAAAGAAGTTGACAGAATAATTTCTCATCATTAATTACTACCAAACAATTTGTAAGCTAAAGACATGAAATACAGAACAGGAATTTTAAGAATACAGGAATTTGAGGAAAGTATACCAATTACAAGAACAGAGTTCAAAACACCTCAGTAAAAGGGTCCAGGTGCAAAATATTGATTTGCCACTTTTTCAAATATTGGTTATTCTCTAGGTATAAAAGATATTTTTACATCTCTGATAAATAAACCCTGCTCTTGAGGTAAAGCAAGATATCCACTGTTTAAAAACAAAAACACAAAGATGAAGTGTTCACTGTATCACCAGTCAATAGTGAAAGCTATCGCAATGAAAAAAAAAAAATCTGTCTTCCACTTTATAAATGTTGGTACATTGCAATGAGAAAGCGAGTACTGGGCTCCAAGAAGAAGATTTGTATCAAGTAGATCTGAGACACAATAATTCTGCACAGACAAAACATGGGAAGAACAGAAAAAGTACAGGTTCTCAGTTCTGTCAAAGAGTCAGATTCTGCAGGCAGGATAATACTGACAGTTACACTGTGAATACACACAGAATTACCACTTCTGGCCTGAGGTTGTAAAAAACCTTTATAGATCAATAGATTTTTGATCATCATAAGCTGTACATCATAAGTGCAAGACTGCTTCTACTATAAAAATATCAAATTAATTTATGCTAATGATGCTCAAGTGTAAGGAGGGGGAATGTAATCTCAGATGCATTACCAAGTAAATTCATTTCTATTTGCCAAATATGCATCTGACCCTTTCACACTCAGACCATTTGTTACAAAAAAAGTAAACAAGCACTTTAAGTGAAGGAAAATATTACAGGATATTAAATGATAGTAGTAGCACAAAAAATGATAGTGAAGAAAATTGTTTAAAATGGAGTAGAAATGGTCATGAAATCTTGAAGGGAGGTATTTATGCAGCACAGCATGCAGCCTCCAACAAAAATTTTGTTTGTTAATCAAATTCTTCTTTCTAGAATATGCTATCTCATAGTTTACATTTTTCTAATGTTTTGTCTCTCTCAGGAAAAAAGAAGAAAAGCAAGACAGTAAATACATGAAATATTTATGTTTTGAGCATATTCAAGGCCTACTTGGCTCTTTCAATTGTGACTCAAATTTCTATCCTAAGTCAAGATTAGGGCAGTGAAGAAACTTCAGACATCTCTCGTTAAAAACTCGTAACAGGCATAATGCAATTACTCTGACATTAAACAAAGGGCTTGATATCCCTTCAGAGCCTTGGGGACAGCTTAGAAACAATGTGCCAGGTTGTTACTATTGAATCTCAAACATATTTCTCCTAAACTTTAAGCTGAACACCTTTCTGTATTAATACGAACAGTCACTGTCACGCTCTCCTATCTGTGGCCTTAACTAAAGAAATGCATTTTGAAGAAGGGCCATTAAAAATGATGTCCTTTAATTTGTCCATGAACATTGACACAGACAGCACAGCTTTCTGGAAGTGAAGTACTTCTTGGTCTCCCAAGCCTATTCAGTGACTAAGTTACATAGAGGAGATAACTGGTTATCAGTTCTCCCCAAATATCTGTCCTCAAAAACCTACTTGCAGCCCAACTTTGCCAGCCAATTTCACACACATAAAATGGATTTCCAGAAGCACGCAGTCAAAATGTGATGTCCAGATACTACTGCCAGAAATAGGTACATATGAGGAAGGACAATGCTTGCTTCCAGTTATATATGGAGTGGTTGAATCTGGAAGCTAAAAAGCCTTCCTGTGACCACTGGAATCTGATTCTAGGACCTTCCAACAGACAAAATCCAAACGCATCAATTCTGTTGCTCTTTACACCCATTTCAGAAGTCACACACTGAGTGACATTTCAAAGCACTGAAAACCAGTTATTTAGTAACTCACCAAATGAAAAGCTTCTGGAGAATGCTGGAAGCTAAGTAACATGTGGGAAAGGACTGCAAGGGCACCAGGCCTCACCAGAGGAAACCAAAGTCGATTAAAGACCTAAAAAAACCCACATTTATTTCAGTAAATCTGCAAAGTAAAACTTCAGTAAGCACAAAAACAGATCTTCAAACATACAACCATTTGAAACAGACAAAATCATTACATGTAAGTGATAGCTATAGATGCATTTACATCCTATTTGCAGAGTAAGAAGATACTGTATGTTGCAATAAAAAAGATGCTACAAAATTGCATAGGTGTTAGCAATTCCCTTCCCTCTCCCTCAGTTTTGAATGCTCTTTTCCAACATACCAATTCGATCTTGAGCAGAGTGACATCAATGAGGATGGTAAATTTCTGGACGGCAGCCAACCCTTTCAGCAGTGCAATCACCCATGTTTCCACATGCTGAGCAAGAGGCCAGGATAGCCAATCAATCATTCTGCAAGGCAATTGGAAAACAAAAAATATAAAAAAACCAATATGCCACTAACTTTAATCTCAACAAAAATGATATTACCTATATTACCTTACTAATATGCTTATACAATAAGACTCACAATAAGTAAGGCAGGAATGTTAGGCAAGTGGTAAATTAATTTTGAGTGTATCTCAAGTCATTTAATTCTGAAATTAATAATAATTTATTTAATACATTTGAGGTAAATATGCATCCCCAAAAATACATAACTGTATAAAAGTCAACCTTCTGTATTGTTTCTTGTTAGTCTAGAAAATGCACCCTGATTTTATAGACATTAAGCTAACATCTGTCAAAAACTTACTACTGAAAAGGTGCCTGTACACGGTACCCTCTCCTCTTACACCTTGAATCCAAAGCAGACAAAAACTGACTATTAAGGAAGCCTCTTCAACTTACAACTACACCCCTGGAAGCCAACTTAAATACTCTAAATTAATGGTAAAATCTAGTAATTTTAGATACACTGAGCAGTCTGGGGTCTACAGACATCTCAAAAGGAAGAATTTTGCTTGAGCTAAGAAAAAGTTAAGGGACCTCCTGTGCCTAGAAAATGCCTAGAAATATCAAGAACAGAAAACAGAGTTATTTTATCCTTCTAAAATAATAGTCAATTTATACTGATCCTTAAGTAGCAGACAAGCAGATTATCTGAAGCAATTCTAAGACACAGACAATATTGCAAGGGAGTGCCAGATAAAACATGAAATTTAGGCTTTGTTCTTCTGAGATTTTACTTGAAAATATTTTGAATTTTCTTTAACTGACAGCAAGATCCTCTTCTTCAAACAAGAGGAAAAACTTTCCACCTCAAAGGTGGACAGATATTGAACCAAATCATAATACATATATTTGAATTATGTACTATCTGCACATATAAAATTCAAAGGTTTCTCTAAAATAAGGGATCTTTAGAACTGCCTTTTTAGCAAACAAATCTTACCAAGTTTCTTCCACATTACCACAAAAAAAAAATATTTGGGAAAAAACATGGCAACATCGCAATCACTGCTCTGAATTTACACAAAGCTCTCATTTCCTCAAGATGTCAAATTCAAACATGTTTATCCTAAGCAACTTTTCCATATCAACTTCTAAAACAAAGAATCAAAAACACAGGCCCAAAATGTTTTTGTCTGCAAAGAAATAATCTCAACCTAAAAAAAGATCCCACAACTCATAGTCCCATCATCTTCAAACCTTCCCCTCCCTGGTTTGTAGGCTTGATATTTTTCAGCAGTGGCAGAAACACGTGCACAGCTAATTTAACCCTAATGAAAATATATTTTGTTTTCTTAACTGTTTAGACAAGTATTCTGCAAAGCCCTACATGAGAACCACTGTTCTAAAACATCTGACTGTTAATCTGAGAGTTAATGCCTTTGAGAGCAGAAACAGAAGCCAGAAGAAGAGACAGAAGTAAACTTGCAGACCTGCTTCAAACTGTCCCAAAAAGGATCAAATCTTAGATCTGGTAGGCGAAGATTAGGTATTTTGGTTGTATTTACTTGGCTTCTACTCTGTTGCAATCAATGACTGCATTTTTAATACAAAGGCAGATACTAGTAGTGGCCATGATGATCATGAGTATAAACAGAGGATGCTTTTTTGGGTCTGACCAGATTAAAAGAACCTTAAAAGCCTCAAAGGACCTTCTGCCTCATACCACTGTAAAATGAACAGGTCTTTTACCCATATATGTGCCTAGTAAGGGCATTTATATCTTTGAATAGAAAAAAAGGTTATTTGTGCAACCTTAGACAGTAACTTTTTTCACAAAATATCTTCTTTGCCACATCAAAGAATCTGGCAGCTCAGGTGTGAATCCCTCAGATTAGAATAAAACCCCAAAACAGTAACAGAAGATGCTCAGACTATCTGGCACCCCCAACAAATTACAAGTATTTTACCGTATTTTACATTTTTTCCAATAGGACAGAGCAGCTGGTTATATCTGGAGTTTTTCTTAGCCAAATTTTCAGTTTCTCTTAACAAAGATACTTGGGTCTAAGTGCAAAGAAGCATTATACTTGTCAGGATCCTGAGTACAGCCAGTCCATTTGCCTCCAGAGCTCTGAAGTATACCCTTAAAATAGCCCTATATCCTCAGAGATCCAACAATTTTCTGCTTTTCCTCAATGATGATTCAGGTAAGGTTTCATGAGGCAGCTGAGTCAATCCAAAACAACTCAAGCCAAAAGCCAAGTACCTTTCTAACATGATCCTGTCTACTATACCGCTCCCTCTGAACAAACTCAATTTATGAGTCTGTTAAATATAAATTACTTACAACTCTGTGTTCAACTTTAGACAGACTCTGCAATGCCATGGAGGTTATACTTAGGAAGTGAGCAACAAGGTCTCTAATTGACAGTCATCAAAGCTCTTTTGACTCTCATCAGACCTTGTTGTGCCTGGAGTTCTGCATCTCCTGGGAATGCTGCAAGCCTGATGACTGCACTGTCATTTGGTGCTCCAGACATTCCAGCAGCATTAACCTCTCTACAACTGATCCACTAAGCCAGAAGAGAGTAATAACTGCAAAAGGTTGCCAGAGGTAGAGAAAGAAGCTGGATGTATTGACATGAGAGTATTCAGAAACAAAACCACCAAGGTTCCATGGAACAAAACTAGAGGCTCTTAAGATCAAGTATATCAATGAATGAACAAAGCAAGTAAGACTGCCCTTCCCTTTCCAAAACAAGAGAAAACCTTACCCACTACATGGCTGGTACTAAAAAAAGAGCACTAACCTGATAATAACAGCTCCTATTGTAACCAAAGCTCAGCACTGCATTAATTCCCTAAGCAGAGGCACACAGAGAAGCCATTCTCAAACTACAGTTATATGATCACACAGTGTTGATGCAACAATGCAACATAAATGTTAAAATTACACTAACTTGAAAATTAATCACCAGCACATTACTGGTAAATTACCAGCATGCCCAAATCCTGAATTTCCCAGCTCTGACTTTTAGACTGGGCAAACAGCTTCACTGAAATCTGTTCAGTCAAGGAGATTCTTTTAAAATCCTTGAACAATATGTCTTACTCCAAACTGTATTACTAATGCTGCTTCTTTTCAGTATGTTTTCAACTGAAACACAGCTTCTCAATTTACTGTAAACACAACGAATGTTTTCAGTGTGAGAAAGCCCTCAGTATTTCATCAAGATATTCAAGTGCTACACTACATGAATGCCTAAGTATTACACTACACTCAAATGGAGGTACTTAAAAGTAATATTGCAGACATTAAACTCTTAGTTTAAGCCTTCTTAAAAGTTATTGTTTAAACAATACAAATTTCTAATAGTCCCCTGTTTAATTGCATTATCCATTTTTCTACCCTTCAGCGCTCAATAACAGCTTCTTTAATAGTCTTCATCCTTCTATTGCTGTCATCTTTCTGCATCACTATTGTTCACATATCTGAAGATACTAACCAAGATTGTAATCTGAATCCCAGTCTGTTAACACCGCCACTCATCTCCACCACATTTACTCAAGGTTAGATTAGTGACAAACATAATATGCAATTGCTTCTACATCATTCCTATTCCCCTATCATTCAAAGAACATCCAAAAAACCTATGAGGGTTTGAGTGAAAAGGGTAATAGAGGCTGTTCTCTGTGAATCCTACTAAAAAACCATGAAGATATCTAAGCAGAAAAAAAACCTCAAAACTAAGCAGTAAAACTCATTTTGAACTGTCTCCTCTCTTCAGAGGAAGAGATGATGGTTAAAACAATCATATGAGAATGCTACTCTGCTTCTTGGAAAAGCAGAAACGTTCATCTTCTGAAAACAAGGCCTTGTTTCTCAGCTTGACTGTAAACCCCATGAAGCTTCCTACTTATGCCATCTTCCAGAAGGCAGGAAACTTCACTCAAGAGGCCATCTAGGAGGAACACAGGTGTTTCTCTCAGTTGGTATTTAACCCTCTTCATCCATCCCAGTAGGGCTGGAGAATGAAGCCACAATAGCAATGAAGGCAGCAACCTTAAACTGAAACCATGCCAGTAACATCCACAGCATCATATATATATATATATCCATCCTTATATCCTTAACATGCCAAAAAGCATGACTTGGAATACCATTTTAAGAGTTCCTCTTTTTTATGTTTTTGTTTGGTTGTTTTTCTTAATGGAACCTAAGTAACTCCAAGAAAGGCAATATTAAGAGACTCTTCTCTCTCTTCACAGTGAGGTACATTACCTGCACAGAGCTTGAGTCATACTTGCATCTTTCACATTAGGATCTGTAGTAAGGCTCCTGATGAGTACTGTAATCATCTGCAATGGTATGTGCTGCACAAGACTTGCCAGTGCAACAGAAGGTTCAAACGAAGTATCTGTAATAGTTGAAAATGACATAATGTAAGGAACTAAAAAGAAAACCCCACAGAAAAAAATAAGCTTTATGTTCCATCCTACAACTTCACCATAGTTTAAAAGTGACAATAAATCTATCCTATATCTTGCATTCTATTATCACAAACCAAACCAAAATTAAAATGTTTCAATGAATTAAGGACAACGAATAGCACTGAATTACAAACTGCTTTAGTTCATTTCATGCAAGAAAGTGACAATCTGCCAACTTCCTCCTCCTCCACACCCTAAGTGGAATTGAGAAGTAGGTTTTGTATTTTTCTAAAAAGAAGTACCATATGCTGCTTATTATACTTCATATTAAGCCCAGGGATTTAGTGCAGCTGGTATTCCCCATATCCTATCTCAACAACTCTCTGCTAACCATACCACTTACAGCAAAACGCAGTGTTAAGTTTCTCAAGTGCCTCAACAGCGAAGGCACTTTCCAATGGGAGCTAAAATATAGTACTTCACAGATTCCAGAAGTCAGAAAGGACCTATTTACAATCACATTTCCATTACTCAGGCACTAGGTTCTTCTTAAAGGAGCAAAGTTGTATAAACTGCTTTTATATATATTACTTATATTTATAAATCCCAATTTGGTAAACAGTTCCAAGGAGGAAGAGCAGCTTTTCACTGAATCACAGAATTGTGTTGGAAGGGACTTTTGGAGACCATATAACCCAACCTCCCTGCCAAGGCAGGGTCACCTGGAGCAGGTTACACAGGAACATGTCCAAGTGGGGCTGGAATATCTCCAGAGAGGGAGACTCCATGACCTCCCTGGGCAGTCTGTTCCAGGGCTCTGCCACCCTCAGTGTAAAGTTCTTCCTCATGTTAAGGTGAAACCTGTGTTTTAGTTTATGGCCTTTACTCCTTGTCATGTTGCTGGGCACCACCAAAGAACCTGACACCAACCTCTTCACAACAGCCTTTGAGATACTTATATGCATTTTACTGCTGATAGTTTTAAATCTTTCTAACACAGCACCCAAAACTTCATTTTGGTATATCACTTAAAGCATTGCACCAGGAGTTTTTCCAAACATCATCCTGCTCTGCAGCAAAATAAATCACTATTTCCACTCTAGCTTTTGCTGAGTGGGCAGGAAACAAAAAAGGCTTTGCTTTCTCGACAATCAGAAAGTTGCATTTTAGTATCTGGGTGAGAAAGCAGTGGTTTCCAGGTGATGCCGGCAGAGCGCCTACTGCTTGCGCTAAGGCTTTTGCTTTTCTCTGGATAACCTATGCCCCCGTTACTCCGCGCTGCTTCCGCTCACCCGCGGCGGAGATGACAGCGAAGAGCTCCTGCAGGGAGGGGAGCAGTGTATCGGGCTCGGCCTTCCAGACGCTCCTCAACAGCGCGCTGACCTGGGTCACCTGCGAGACGTAGAGGCGCAACTCGGCCTCCCGGGTGCCCTGGCTCTGGAAGTGGGCGATGCTGCGCACCAGCTGCTGGCAGAAGGCGAGCGACAGCTTCCTGCCGCGAGGCAGGCACTGCGGAAAGTCACCCAGCAGCTGGCAGAGGCGGGCACAGAGCGGCGGCGCCGGCCGCTCGCACACCAGGCGCAGCGCCTCCACCTGCAGCAGCTCGAAGAGCTCCAGCACCGAGGGGCAGCTCATGATGAGGCGCAGCCCCGCCTGGATGTAGTCGAGGATAGCGGGGTCGCGGTTGCTAAGCTCGCCGTAGCCGCGCTGCAGGAGCCCGAGGACGAGACCGCGGTTGAAGAACGCCTCGAACTCGGCGCGGTGGAAGCGGCCGTAGGCGTCCAGCACCTGCCGCCCCACCTGCCGCTGGAAGGGGTCGGGGCCCTGCAGCACCAGCCGGGTGCCGAGCGCGAACATGGCGCGGCACTGCGCCTGGCTCAGCGGCGTCTCCGCCGACTCCACCACGCGCCGCACGATCACCCGCTTCAGCGGCAGCGGGTGCGATGAGCTCACCAGCCCCTCCAGGATCTTGTCCATGGCTCCGGGTGCATCGGCCAAGCGGCGGCGGCGGCGGGCCGGACCAGGCCTCAGCGGGGGCCGCCGCCGCC
>VYXC01007718.1:205713-234141 GCA_013397175.1 Platysteira castanea
CCGGCTCAGCCGCGGCACGCCCCGCCCCCCGCGCGGGCAGCGCCCAATGGCGAGCGAGGGCGGGGCGGGGGCGGAGCCCGGCCGTGAGGGGGCGGAGGGACCGGGCCGGCGGGGAAGGCCCTAAGGGGGTGCGCGGGAGGGGTCGGGGTAGCGGGAAGGGCTCCGGCGTGCCGTACGCTTCAGAGCCGGTGCGGGCTGTTCCTATGTCATCCGCTCCCCTGCGCACGCCTGGTCCCGACGGCCCGCTCCGTCTGCTCTCACGGAGACACACTGGCGTGTGAGGGGTTGGCCGCCCGCTCCCCCCCTCAGCCTCCGTGCAGAGCCCGTCAGCTCCTCCTGGNTATTTATTACTTCAGTTACTGTTCATCTTTGCTTTAGTTATTGCTCATTTTTTGGATGCTAGTTACAGGTGTGCTTGTGAACAGCATTACTTCCTGAGAGAAGCCTTTGCTGTTCAGCAGGGCTCTAACAGAGCAGCAGTTAATGCCAACGCACGTGCTTGTTGTGAGGGTGTTCCCATCCTTATTTAAGCCTGGTAATCCTTCATTTCTGACCCAATTTAGCTTCAGTTTCCAACAATCAAATCTTGTTAATGTATCTTGGATTTTCATAACACAATACATTTTCAATATAAGCAAAAAAAAAAAAAAAGTTCTGCAAATTACGAGGAAATACAGTCATGGAATCGGAACGGTTTGTCTTGGAAGGGATCCTAAAGGTCATCTAGTTCCAGTCCCCCCCTACCATAGGCAGGGATGCCACTCACTACATCACCTCTCTCGGGGCTCCATCCACCTTGTCCATATTATCTCTTTGAGCACTAGGTAATAAGAAAGGTCACAAACTGAATTAAAACCATCATTGCCAGTAAACAAACCGGAGACCAAACTCCACTCACTCAAATAAAATCCTTTAGGCCAGCTTTCTGGTGACATAAGCTGGGTGTGCTGGCAAAGCCTTCTTGGTTTGCTGTTTTCTCAAAACAAACATCTTCATGCTATGTGGTTGAGCAATACCTATAATTCAGCATCAAGAGAGTGTGGAAAATGAGGCTAATTAATCCCTGGTAGTATTTGAAGTGGAACAGGTGCAGAATCTGAGCTGGAGCTTAGGCTGACAAGAGATACTGTTGACTTAAGAATAAGAAAAAAGACCCACAAACCCTACAGGGACAGCTGTAAGATACCACAGCTATCAAAAAAAAAAAAAAAAAACCATGAAACCAAGAAGTTCAGAGTTGGCTTAAAAATTGAGGCCCCTGTTTATAAAATATTTCAATTGCTCAGTTGAACAGCTTAGATGACTTGACCTTTTCGCCTCTGTCCTTCAGTTTTTTGTTTGCTCCTTACAAATGTGAAGTCTGGTTCTAGAAACTACTGTGCAGTTACCAAGTCATTACAGTCCAGTATAAACTGTGTTGATCAAGGGCATTTTTACAAGAACTTTGCAAAGGTCAGAGGCTGTTACTACCAACATCTTATCTAAATTGTGTTTCTACAGTGTACTGTATTGGAATGATATCTAAATCTACTAATTTTTTCTCAGAAGGACTTTGTAGTCAATACACATAAAAAATTAACCTTGAAGAAGGTGCTAGATTTTGTGGCTTGTATACCTGTGGAACTTAATGCTTTGCCTTCTGTGATCTGGACTAGGAGAGTTTTAATTTTCTTATGTTTACTAGTATGAACTTTCTTTTTTAATTTATTTTTTTTCTCTCACTGGTTCATGGTGAGTTCTGAAGCCAGAAGAGGAGTCCACTCAGGATCCCAAACAGAACTCTGGAAGAAAGAAGCAGTGAAAACAAGTTGCCAGTGACACATCCGTGAAAAGGGATAAAGTGAGACCTTATCTGGGCGGAGAATCATGGAGAATGGAAGAAGAAAGGAAGTTTGGAGGTATGAGAAGCTGCAAAGGTGTTAAGATGTATTGATGTTTATGTGAAAGAGAATAAAGGAAGAGAAAGGGAGAAAGGTAGGTGGTATGGCAGGCTTGTGGGGCATGTGATGGAGTAGGAAAAGCAGAGGTATGATTAGAGAAGCAGTTGCCACAAATAGGGAAGCAAATGTGGGAGAGCTGGAACAGTCATTTGAAAAGCTGGAGACATATGGATGATTTGCATGAGCATGGAGATATGGGGAATGCTGAAAGCATGAGCAGCTGTAGATTAGCAGGATCAGGGGCTCCTGTGAGCCAGAAGATCAGAGGTCTCAGCAGTTTTTCAGTGCTTTGCCCTTTGTTTACATAGCATTGTGGATGGGAGGGGAGGCAGTGCCCACTGCTTGGGATAGGGGAGCAGTCTTCCTGACAGCCTGAGACCAATCTGTCCAACAGCCCAGTCACAGCAGTCACTGTGTAGATAAAGCAAATTCTTCCCAAAAGCCACAGGAAGGTCTGAAAATCTACAGCCCCCATAAAAATTAAAACTGATAGCCGGAGGTGTACAGTTGGAAGGAGGGTAAGGTAATTCCAGCAGAGAAGCTTGGAAATAGTGATCTTATTTGCATGCAGATGACCAAGCATGCATAGTCCTTATTTAATGATCATATTTCACGTAATAGAGCCAGCAATGAAAAACAAGTGGTTAAGTGTTACAATGTTTGGTTGAGTCACTAACTTGCCTGTGACCTGAGAACTAACACTAACCTGAACTGTCGGGATGATCCTAATTACAACCTTACTACTAGATATGCAATTACCAGTGTATAATTACGAGCTAAAATTTAGAACACCGACTGTTCTTCTGTTTTCGGTGAAATCTAACTCCTATATATATTACTAAATGTGACAAAATTAAAAATAAATTCATTTTTCAGTGAATAAAATGTATCTTCAAATACTTTCCCTGAAAAAGTAAGTAAAAAAACCCAGTCATGTTTCATGAAAAGTAATGATTATTGTGAAATGCTAATGACTCTTACTGAAAAAAGCACAAATGGCAGCAGAATGTTAACCATGGTGGCATCTCCGTGATAACTCAAAAATCTTAAAGACAGGAAGGCAAAAAGAAAACTTTTTACTAAGAGTCCTGGATTAAAGATATCCTGTCAGCCTTATACATGAGGTTAATTCTTTCTAGCAGAACATTTCATAGATAAGGGGGCCATGCTAAAGGCTTGTGAGGCTGTGGATGCAACATCTTCCCATTCTTTATGCCACCCAGGTGAACCAGTCTAACATGCTGGACTTCCTGCTGCTGTACAGAGGTATCCACATGGCATGTCCAGGGAGTTCAGTCTCCCTGACAGGCAGGGTCCCGTATGTCTGCAGTAGGTTCAGACCCTCTGACAGCGAGCATCACATGGCTTGGCTGTGTGCTTGCGTGATTGCTAAATGTAATGCAAGACAGGCAACAGGAGACCAGGGGACATGAGGAGCAGGCTTCTCTTTTCAGTCACAGCTTGCTCTTAGAAGTGTCACTGTGACATAAAACTGCACCATGAGTCGGAGCTCCTGAGCACTACTCGTGGCCTCCATATCAACTCCAGCAGTGGCTGCAAGCAGCTGAATTAACTGCAGGGTTGGTATCTGTCAGGTACAAAAAGTGGTAGCTAGGTGCTTGAGAGCACTGTAAGGTTCAATTAGATAATGTTTGCTAACTATTAATTAAGTGGTTTAAGTTTCGAAGTGCTGATTAGAAATGCCTGAATGTTGAATCATCATGTTCTAGTTGTACATTGTCACATGTCCCAAAGGTTCATTCAACCGATAAACAACAGGGCACAGGTTTATCTGAAAATCAAGACAGCACAGCATGTGGCCCCAGTGTCTTACTGAAACCTGTTATCATGATGCAATTATTTATTTTTGAGGAGAGAAGCTTTGATTTGACAGAGCTATTTTGCCTCCTGCAGATACAATCTGTCATGATTCAGTTTTGCACATACTATATAAATACATTTGCCATGTCAAGGAGCAACATCTGTCTGAATGTGGCTTTGTTTCTAATTCTGTACTAGTTTCCCTCAATTGTAAAAGAGATGTTGCAGGGATTGCATTTGATATTCAAGACCTGTGCAGTAATTGCCTTGAAAGCAAGGAGCATCCGTAGCTTCAGACAAGGAACTGACTATTAACAGCTGTGAAAAGCTGCAGTCCAGCAATGGTGGGACATCCAGGTAGCTCCTTAACGTTTAAGTGGCAATAATCCGCTACAGTATCAGGCTGAGGCATGAAGAAAGTTTAAGGAGACTCAGGCCTTAAACACATATAGCATGGATTGTGAGGCCAGAAAGGTGATGTTTTAAAAGGCAAGTATACCCACATGAGATAAACTAGCAGACGGTATCTGCAGATTTCCAGGAATAAGAAGCATCCCTGTGATTCAGCATGGCTCAGATATATTTTGGCTTAAAAACTGTGTCTAGACTCAGGCTTCTTTGCCAGATACATCCGCCTTCTTCACTAAGTACTCTGTCTCAGTAAGGGGTTCATCTGGTCCACTGTGATGAGTGTATTTTGTATTTCTTCCTTTTACTCAAAAAGATAACTGCCAAATCTTTACACGATGTTTTTCTCTCAAATCTCCCTTTGATGAATAAACAATACTGCTTTTTAGCAAATATACTTTTCTCACTGATGTCTATCTCAGTGCACAGCCTAAAGAAAGTGAATGTACTAACCACAGCGAAACAGTGGTGGGTAGATTGATATTTGGACAATTGAAAACTCAGCTGTGCATTAGACTCTCCTTGTTGTTCTTCACTTTGTGAGATTTAGAATTACATCAGTGACGTCCCTTAGTGATCAGGAAGTTTTAAGGTCCCTAGACATTCATAGCTATAACCCAGAGGTAATGTATATGCCAGCTTTGTGTTTCACAAAAGTGCATAACTTTTCCAAGCCCTGTCAATGTAAAAAGTGAACTTTTGGTGGCTCCTTATCTCCTTCCTCTTGCATTGCACAAAATGCTCAGGGTAAATGTCTCAGATTTTAAAGCTGACATAAACTCCTTTATGTTTAGGATGTGTGAGGCTAGATGTTTAAATATAGAGAATCAGACTAAGTTGTGCCAAAACCTCTCGAATTTATGCAATCCTTTATTTTACTTGTGCAAATGCTTACTTTGCATGCATAAATTTACAACACAAATGCAACTTGAGTGTGTTCATGTGAAAATGTGGTATTATGTAGGAATTTACGTGCAATGATACATACTATTTTCAGGGGAATATTTGTAATGGTGATCATGTCTTTCAAGTACAAACTGCTCTTAAACCCAGAAAAGCAAGCCTCTATGAAGAGCTTCATTTGATAAATGATACATTTGATAAAATTCAGATACCTGCTGAGGAAATAGCCTGTTTATAGAAATAGAGTTATACATCAACCCACCTATCTGACAGAAAGTAATAAAAGTTGATTGCCTGCAAGGTCATCCGTGACTCAGAAATTAGACAGAATATGGACTGTGGAAGTCAGCTGTGAGGCCATGACAGAGAACAATGCATACGTGATTGAATCCTCCCCAAAAGCTGTGTCAAGTATCACACCTTTCTCAAGAAAGAAAAGACTCAGTAGGTGAAGAAATTATCAAGCACTGTACTTCATTGCATAGCATGCACAACTGACTTGACAGGTTTTTCATGATGTGATCGTTCTAAAATTTTTGTGAAATGTTCGGTAGTTGCACAGGGATCCAAATAGATACATATTCTAATTTGTAAAAATGTGACAGCATACTTCACTTGGAAAAGTAGCAGGTTTAGCTTAAGTTAGACTGCTGTTTCCTTTATCAGTTTTTAATGAGACACTTGGCAGAACCAATACTGAAATCCTTATAGCTGTTGGCTGACACACACGTCTGCTGCTTAATGAAGGAGTAAATTGTATCATAAATCTCCTATTTTTATTGCTGTTTCTTTGTATGAGGAGTGCAAATCACCTTTCAAACTTATGTATTTCTGCTGTCTCCTTCTTCATATATTGTCTATGTATATTGTAAAGGATACCATAAAAGGATGTAATTTGTCCAAGACCAAATATCAAAGATGCTATCACATCTTCTGGTTATATATTTTATGGATGACATTTGGCGGCATAACTGAGGACCAAATGCACATTATCATTAAAAACAAATCCAAAAATACATGGGGAAACCTGAAAAAAAAAAAGAGTAGAAAGTAAAGTTTCACAGAACAAAAAGTTTATTCCTGAGAGACTTGCCCGTGGCTTGACTGGTGTGCATTTTAGAAGATTCACCTTATTGCAGTCCATTGATTTGCCAGTATTACAATATCTATGCATCCTGTGAGGATCTCTGTATACATTTGCTAGTTGTTACCTTACATTTACAGCACTTTTCTCTCTAATCCAGCATTTTGGCCTGTATGGAACCCTTTGCCCTGAGCTAACTAAACAAAATGTTTCAGTGTATGCCTGATAATGTGGCACAAAAGAAATCTCATTATTTTAGTGGGACTCCTGTAAGGCTCAACTGGTCATCATTGCCTGGACCTTTGCTGTTCTACTGGTGTGTGCAGACTCCTCCAAAGTGGAGTAACCTACTGTGCCTTGCATCTTGGTTGGTGCTTCTCTTTTTTTTGGGAGGGTGGGGTGGAGAGGGGGCATTTGTTGCATGTTCGTTTGTTTGTTGGGTTTTTGGTAGCATACGTGGAGTCTATATTTTCTCTTACTTCCATAGTGCTGTTATTACCACTGGTCAGGCTTCATCCATTTCATGGACTGTACAACTTAATTTCTTCTGATTATTCTACCAAAGATTAAGCATTGGTTTTCCCAGGTTCTGAGCATTTTGTTCTGGGTAATAACCATGATTTTCCTTTTTCTGCTCAAGCCATCAATGGGTTTGTTGGTTGTACATCAGTCATAAATGTCTCTTGGCGTCTTTCTTTTTTCTGTCTCTTTTTAAAAACACACTGCTTGGTTATGCTTGTGATATTCTGACTTCTTCAGTAAACACTCTGTGTTAAAAAAATGTCAGATACAGTTCCCTTTTATCCTCAATCATCCTCGTGACTGCATCTAACCTCCACCGGGTGATGGAGACACCAAATTAGTTCCAGCCTGAGCAGGTGTGTCTGGACCGTGCCTCAAATAATAAGTGCTGCAATAATAAGCAAAGCAATTCATGGAGGCACAGCTGAACTGTTGCTACTTCTGGCACTAGAATTCAGCTGCCACCAGTCCAAGTATCTCTGCAGTGTCCTTTGATGGGAGGTAGGTAGGTCCTTCATTGCCTGGAGAAAGTCTGTTTCATGAGGTAATTCATTGGGTTTCAGAGCCCACCATCAGGGTCAAAGCAGTACAGTTCCAAAATCTGTACCTCTTGTCAATCCAAGGGAAATCAGCCCTTTTATCCTAATGCTTATGATGAGGAAGAGGAGGTCAGACACAGGGACAACATATGCCTCCTTTCCTTGTAACTCTAAGAAAAAGAGTCTGACTTCCAGCTCAAGGAATCCCAAAACACTAGAGAGATCATACACTGAATAAATTCATCTAGCAAGTGAAGTGCTGTGGAATGAGGAACCCAGCAGCTCTGAACAATAATGAGGGAAAGAAAATAAAGAGTATTTTGGGCAAATGTGCGAGCATGTTTAATGAAACAGAAGTCAGATGCAGACCCACAAGCATATATCCTCCAAGATCGGGGCAGCGTAAGAAGTGCGTTATGTTGGTCTTGTACAAACATCCTCAAAGATTTCACACTTAAGTGAGCAGATCACAAGGAGTAATTTAGCCCTAAGACACAGGATAGTCACACTGGTAATCAGAATGTACAATTAGTTTCTATCTTCTGCCAGAAATGTCAATGCAGTTTAGTGAATTTTTTGAAGAGTTTGAACAGCTGCAATTTCATTTACCTTGTAGATTGTGGAATTTTTTGCTTTTTAAATTCAACTCCAATATTCAAATCCCCTGAAGACTTCTTAGCAACAAAGACATGTATCTTAATTCAGAATATTTTGGTTTGCAATCGGTGATAATCTTCAAAAATAAGCCAGCCTGTCCATACTTCGATACCTTGTATGTGATATTGGATGCACTAACTGAAGGGCATAACAACAAAAGGAATTGTAACCATCTTTTGGTTTGAATAGCTGAATTCTTTGTATAAATTTGGATCACTAAGAAAATTTTCTGTACTTCCAGCTTACTTAAGATCCATGAAAATAACTATTATGTATAGAAAAGCAGCGCAGGGTCAAAAGTATACTT
Source organism: Platysteira castanea (assembly GCA_013397175.1). Classification (NCBI taxonomy): domain Eukaryota; kingdom Metazoa; phylum Chordata; class Aves; order Passeriformes; genus Platysteira; species Platysteira castanea. Next base: position 213,895 of record VYXC01007718.1, read on the forward strand.
TGAAATGTGAAATTTTGTAAACACATTTTTTGGATTCCATTTTAAATTTCAGCACAGATGGAACTTGTGATAAGTCAATAGTGGTGGTATTTTGTCTTCACCTGAAACCAGGATCTGACATATTCTTCTCTTACAGTAGCTGCTGAGGGGAGCTTAGGTTAATGCGTAAAATAATTGGTTCTCTGAACAGTTGGGCACAGTCTCAATCAGTTCCAGTTTCAGTATCAGATTTCTTTTAATCAGAGGGAAATATAGTCTTTTTCTGATGCTCTGCGTGCACTAAAATTGATTGGAAAGAAAACGCTTTGAGCAGTGCAGCATAGAAGCAAATGTTCAATGTTATAAATAACATATGATTATACAAATATACTGAACTTATAGAGCTTATTTATGTTTAATCATGTGTCAGGGTGTACTATGGACTTTTCTGTCCTGATTTCAATGATCTCATTCTTCTGAGAGAGAAGTACCTATTTACTTTACCTATTTAAAGTAAATTTCATGCAAAGCATAAATACATACAGGAAAATAATTATTTTTTTTATTGAAGACAAAATGCTCTACTACATATTATCTACAATATGAAAAAATGAAAACTCATTACTCTTGGCCAAAACATTTTAAAAAATAAGGCAGATCCAGCCCCATCTTTTTTAAAATTACCTGGTGTATACTGACAGCTTGATATAGAACTTAGCCAAATAAAAAGAAGGTGCACACCTTTTTTCATGTAGTTGTCACATATGTTTGAGCATCTTCATTTTCCTAGAAAGATTTAAAGCAGTGAGAGGATCACAGAAGGTTTATAGTGTCATAAACTCCTGTAGGAAAATGTGGATAACAGAGAGGAAAATTAATTTAATTTAAGTGGCTATAAATTGCTCTTGGTTTGTTAATGTTCATTTAGCTTAATGTAAATCAGACACCTAACATATATATGGAATGTTCTTTCTGATAAAAAGAATTACCATTCTAGCTTTTCAACAAAGATCTGGCTTAAGCTGATCCCCTGGGGAGGCCTCAAAGGTACTTGCTACTGTTTTTTAACCTTTGGGCCAGTCACCTTCCAGTCTTTTCTGAGCTGCAAGTGCACATGACTGCATCATGTCCAACCTCTCACCCACCAGCACCCCCGAGTCCTTCTGGGCAGGGCTGCTCTCCATCTGTTCATCCCCCAGCCTGGGTTGATACTGGGGGTTGCCCCAACCCATGTGTAAAACCTAGCACTTGCTCTTGTTACACCTCTTGAGATCCCCATGGGCCACTTCTTGAGCTTGTCCAGGTCCCTCTGGATGCATCCCATCCTTCAGGTGTGTCAACAGTACCAGTCAGCTTGGTGTCACCTGCAAATGTGCTGAGGGTGCCCTCGATCTCTCTTGTCGGTGTCATTAATGAAGGTATTAAATACCACTGGTACCAGGACAGACCCCTGAGGGACAGCACTTGTCACTGATGTCCTCTGGGACTTTGAGCCCTTGACCACGGCCCTCTGCATGCGACCATCCAACCAATTCCTAATCCACCTAACAGCCCACCCACTGAATCCATCTCTCTCCAATTTGGAGAAAAGGATGTTGTGGGAGACCATGTCAAAGGCTTTACAGAAGTCCAGAAAAATGACGTGTGAAACCCTTCCCTTGTCCACTGATGGAACCACCCCACCACGGAAAACCTCTGGGCTGGTCAGGCAGGACTTGCCCTTGGTGAAGCTGTGCTGGCTGTCCTGAATCACCTCCCTGTCCTACATGTGCCTTAGCAGAGCTTCTGGGAGGGATTGTTCCATGATCTCTCCAGGCACAGAGGGGAGGCTGACAGGTCAGTAGTTCCCAGGGTCATCCTTTCTTCCCTGTTTAAAGATGGGTGCCAATATTTCCCTTTTTGCAATCAACCGTGATTGCCATGACTTTCCAAATACTATGGAGAGTGGCTTGGCAGCTACATCCACCAATTCTTTCAGGACTCTGGGATGCCTCTCATCAGGTCCCATAGACTTATGTGAATTCATGTTCCTCAGGTGGCCATGAACCTGATCTTTATTTACAGTGGGAGAGGCTTTACTCTCTCTCAGTCCCCATCCTTCCATCCATCCACTCAAGAGGTGTGGGAAGAGAGGTTGCCATTGAAGACTGAGGCAAAAAAGTTGATTACTTCAGTCTTCCCGTTGTGAGTTGTTACCTGTTCACTAGTGTTGTTTATCAGGGGAATTGAACCCTCTTTGACCTTCCTTTTGTGATTAACATGCCTTTAGAAGCCCTTCCTGTTATTCTTTGTGTCCCTTGTCAGGTTCAGTTCCAGTTTTGCCTTGGCCTTCCTCCCACCCTACACAATAATACTTCTTTTCTATACTCTTCCCAGGTCTTCTCTATACTCTTCCCAGGTTACCTGTCCAGTTTCCACTGCCTCTGCATTTGTTTCTTTCCCTTCATTTGACCAGTGGGTCCCTACTCAGCCATTCTGGTCTCTTGCCTTCCTTGCATGATTTCTTGCTCCTGGGAAGCTCTAGCTCTTTTGCTCTTCTTATAGAAGATCAAAGTCTTATAGAAGACTTCTTTAAAGATTTTCCAGTTCTCTTCCACTCCCTTGTCCCCAAGGGATCCCACTGACAATCTTTCTGAAGAGCTGGAAGTCTGCCTTCCTAAAGTTCAGAAGCCTGACTTTACTCCTTACTTGCCTTATATTCCTCAAGACTGCAAACTCCACTAATACATGATTGCTGCAACCTAGGCTATGTCCAGTCTCGACATCCCCAGTTATCTCTCTTATGTTGCTAACCATCAAATCTAGTGTTGTGTTCCTCTGGGCTGGCTGTTACCTGGCTTAAGAAGTTATCCCTGGAGTCCCCTAGATTGTCTACAGTTTGCATGCGACTTTCTACCAATACTCCACAAATATCAATACTTTTTGGAGGCTTTTAGTGCTTGGTCACTTAAAGTTTGTCTTCCTTGCTCTCTCCTAGAGCTCTTGCAAAAGATTGGTTGTAGCCTGCAATTGTAGCCTGTGAGATAGACATCACTGTAGACAGTATAAATCATTCACCAAAGGCCAAATAATGATTTTACAGCACCTGGGACTCTCAGAGAATTATGCTTGACCTTATTTAGCAAAGCAATTTATTTTTATTTAGACAGTAATTTATCTGTATTTTAAAATTGGATCAGGAGGAAAAGAAATTACATTTGCAGTTTCAGAGTGCTTTATGAGTATCAGCCTTACTAAAAGCCAATAGAGTGCACATTCTGAAATTTCTGAGATGCTTTTGAAAATCCACCTCTGTAAACACCTTAACAGTTTTCCTTATAAAGCTCCATCTCACATACCTTATAAATACCTGCAAAACCACCTCATTCTCTTTTTGTCACTCTTTGTCAAACTACTTCTTCATATGATAGAGAAAAATCCAGTTTTCTTTCTGTGATCATTCCTTGTTTTTACTGGCCTGAATAATACTGTAATTACCTTCATGCTTCATCTAGTTGTTATCTCTTCTCTCTTGGCCCATATTTACATCAGCAATGCTTAAGAACTGGACTGCTCTTCCCATTTTGTGATTTTCCAGCATGTGCTAGGGCATATCTTGCTTCACGGTGAACATTTCCAGCAATCCCAGAGCAATAATGCACCAACTTTACATGGCAGGGAAAAACGAGTGAGTATTACATGAACAGAGGTGCCTCTACTGAACTGTAAGTAGGGAACCCCACCTACACAGGGACTGTTTGCCACTGCAGTGCTAAGAAGAGCTTCAAAGTGAGGTGGAAATTGCCAAAATCTTGTTCATAATTTTGCTTTAGTATGCATGCTTATATCCTGACAGGACAGGCCATGAAATGATGTTTCATTACAGCGCAATAGTGTAGCTTTGGAAATATAAATAGGGATTGTATAATACAAATACAGATGCTTAAATAAAAGCAGTTGGGATTCGTCTGGAGAGAATGAAGTGAAACTGATTTTTGCTTCATTTGGATAGTTAAAATAGAAAAAAAGGAACATTATAGTGCCAGTGACACACTTGCTAGCACAATAGAAATAATCAGGATTCCAATTTAATGAGATATTGTAGAACATGAGAATTTTTTGAAGTGCTAATGAAAAAGAAAGAAGTGTTATAAGCGGTAGAAAATGGTAATTGGTAGATAGTGGCACTTTTAAAGAATAGCGACAGTTTCATATGAAAAAGCATTGTAAGAATGTTGATTAGCTTAACTGGGACAGGAAAGATTTACAGAAAGAAGGGATTCAAAAGAAGAGCAGCCTTACTTCTGTACTTGCAAAGCATTGAGTAGTATTAATTAAAACTGAGACAGGACAAAGCTTAGGGCATGCACAATAGCACAACTCCTTTTATGTGAAACATAATTCTTTTCAAGTTCATGCAGCCAACAAAGTATCTTCCAAATGGCATTGACCAACACAGGTGAGTGTAATATTGCAGAACCCGGGAGAATTACTGATTGCAGAGCTCATTGCCTCGTACCTAAGAGGTTGCATGGGTGAAGTGTTCATATTCCAGCTGTTGGTTTACATTGTTCTCCCTGCATCCCTGGTTACCTGGGGTAGGAGCTCACTGCCCATGGGCCATGGACATTCTGCTCTCATTTGTGTAACCAGTGGCATAATATTTAAGCCCTCTGTACCTTTGTTTTTTACATGGAACTGAAAATTAGGGATTATGATGCTTCTGGCATGGCTTTGTGCATGCTGGTTTTAGATGCAAAACAGGGAAAAAGCAAGTGATAACCTGAGCTTCTATCTGGTTTTATTTAATTATGTCTGCCTTTTTCACACTAGTCACTGACAAAATGAATGCAATGAAAACTTTGATTTTTATGTTATCTTACTTACTTACGGTACTGAAAATAGGTTTTAAAAATACATCTAACATAAAATGAAGTTTTTTTTATTCACAGATGTCTGATGCCATTGTCAAGTACCTTATCTTACCTGATGTTAACATAATTAATCTCTTGAAACTGAAGTAAATTACCATCCTAATCATTATTCTCTGGTTTGTCAGCTGGAGTTAGACCATATTTAATGGTAATGCTATGTAAAATCTAATATGCTGGGAATATATAGCATATTTCTGAAGGGCATGATGATAATCAGATTTGTCTAGACACGTGAAACACATTTTTGATGCCGTGAACTCCTCCAATTAATTTCATGAGTTTTTGAGACTCATAATAATTTAACTTAGATGTAGTGTGGGAATTAGAAAATGTAGCAGCCACAGAGATTTTAGCAGAAAAGCCACAGACTTCTTAAAATAATGAGGCCATGTCCATGTGTTATAAATACTATTGGCATGTTATTTCCAGTATTTAATGTATTCACTAAGATTTTTTTCTTCATTCAGGTACTTGCCTGTGGATGCTGAAAAGCTAGCAGAAAAAAATTCTAGCTTTTGCAGTTTTCTGAGAAAGTTTTCTTTCTCACACAAACTATCTAAAAAACAGTTGTTTTGTAAACTATTCACAACTGCTGGATTGTTTGTAAAAATATTTTGGTTCATTGTTAAAAAATATTTTAAAAACCAGTTAACCAATCCGTTTGGTAAGTGGGTAATCAATGGGCCGATCATGTCATTCTTCTTTTGCAAACCAAGTTATAAAAACTTTGAGTTTTTTCATTAAATCATCAACCCGTCAATCATTTTCCTAACCCTAATTCATGTTGTTCTTTTTGCTGCTTGCAATACTAACAGCAACATTTGCCTGTCTGAGGAAGGGTAAATTTCAACATTGGGCAATGTAGTGTATCCACTGGTTAGTTAATGGCACGCTGTCTCCTGCTGCAGCCATGCAGCTGTGAGGTTTTTCAGTTCATTGTGCTTCACTCATCCTGATCCAGCACCTGCTGGCTGCAGCAATCCCTCTCCAGAGTGGCTGAGGAGTAGTGGAGCAGCTCAGGATATCCATGATTTTCCATTGTGGCTCTGCACAGTAGGAATATAACGTTGTCCAAAACAGCACCGGTAAGCTGGTTGCATGTTTTAAGTTGCAAAATGAGAGGTGCCACAATTCCAGTTTTAAGATGGCCAGTGGTATGGTTGGTCCTGCAGTCAGATATCTGCATGTTGCCAGCACTTCAAAGCCATGGAACAGGCACTGGTTTTCATATTTGTCTTTCAGTTCCCCTTGCTTTCCCCCAAAGTCTGGTGTACAACCAGCTGGCAAAAACATGCCTCTGCTGATGTATTCATCTAAAGCACTGATGACATTTCATTTGTCAAGCTGAGTCTTTTCTCATCTCGGTCTGGGTTTGGTGTGAGTATTCTCCATACTTCTTTTCCCTATGTGGAGAGAGAGGTTTGTCTTTCTCTCTTTCTTCCCAGTCTCTGCAGACTGCCCACAGACACTGTAACACAACGTGAGCTGCACAGGAGACCTGGCTATGGGGGGCTGAGGGCAGTCTGTCTCCTCCCTCTGCCTGACTGTATCCATCAGCTGGTTTGTCTCCACTGTCAGACTGCACAGGAGCAGTGGATGACTGGAAAAGGTGGGCTGTTCCAAGGAAAGGACAGCCCCTGCCCCAGCAACGCCTCAGCTAGGCTGGTCTCTACCCCCCCACAGCCAGACCCTGCCCTGACAGACCCCTGTGTGGGTTCCCCTCACTGCCCTCAGCTCCCATTCGTAAGGGAGCAAACAACTCTTGCGGTACTCAAAATGGCTCACACAGAGAATAAAGGCTTGAAAATCACAGTGACATTTAAAAAACAAACATCCATTACTGAAAGATAGACTCAGGTCCTTTTTTTTTCTCCCAGAGAAACTTATAACAACCTGCTTACTCAGCTTGATTGCATTAATGTAACTGTTCTTTTCTGCTAATAATAGTTACAGGGAAACATTACACAAAGAAAATAAAATTTGTCTTCCTTTAAAAGGTGTGACTTGAAAAGTTTTGATGTGTGAAATCCAGTTCTAGCTGGGAGCTATCTGAATTCCCCAAGTAAAATACCCCCAATGTGGAAATGTGTTTCAGAATCAGGAACGAAAACTGTGACCTAGAAGCCACAGGGGAGACAATAAAGGAATTAACTGGAGAAAGCTCCAAATGGAGCTCCAAATCTGCTGAGGGGGACCATAGAAAGGGTTTCCAGGAGGCTCATCTGCTTGCCAATGTCATCACACAGAGACCTCTGTAGGGATCTAAATGCTAGCCAGAGTGCATGAACAGGAAAGACAAGAGTTGAAGGACAAGCTGTACAAAGCCGGCAGTCAATTTCCTGTACAAAGGTAAAATATCTCCATAGGAGAAAGAAGGAGAAAATCTTTTAGGCAAAACTGGGATGATTGTTTCTCAAAGAACAAATGAAAATCCTAAAGAATTATGGAAATCATAATTTGAGGCTTTGGCAGTCTGGGCTTGAGCACTTACAGTGCATTGTGGGTGTAAGTAAGTCTCCACTCTGTGGACGTTCTCCAAGTATCTGTAAGAGCAAGAGTGTTCCCACTGCCTCTGGGGTTTATCAGCATAGGGTCTGGCTGTACGTTTGGAAGGTTTTGGAAGAACTGACATTGCCAAAGCCAAGGCACTCATCTTCCCTTTCCACTGTGTCCACAAATAGGTGTCAGTGTTGCTGCACCTGAGGAAAAACAGCCTGACTGTAAACTTTCATTTGCCAGTTGTCTTCCTTTAGCAGTACCTTGGTTTGTTTGTCTACCTGGCTGCTTTGTGTGGGTTGCTGCTAAAAGCAGTAGTCCACTCTCCTCTGATGTGTGTTTCAGCACAGAAGATACAGGTGTTTTCATTGCGAGCTAACATCGGCCAGCTTAAATGTATGGTGCCAAAATAGCAGTTCCCCACAGCAGACACCACACGTGAGCTTTAGAATAAGAGTGGAGGTTAGAGGAGGGTGCAAATAGTTTTTCCTCAGTTAACGGGAAAACTTTGAGGTAGCTCCCCAGGGAAGCTGAATCTTTCCCTCGGGAATACTGGTGTGTCGCTGTTGAGGTGGACACGACACAGACAAACCCCAGGAATAGGTTCAAGCAGAAAGCTGTTTATTCAGAACTCCAGAGACATTTTATGGACTTTGCCATGTTTATCATTCATGTTACACTACTACTGGCTGCTTAACTACTACAATAGATTCATTTGCTATCATTTAGCTACAATGCACTACTCTTAGTTACCAGTAACACAAGCATCCTAAGCATTCTAAGCATTTAGAAAACACCACCTGCAGCTCTGCTGTTTTGGTTTCTTGCTTCTGTTGACACTAAGTTTCTCACGGGTAGAAAAAAATTGTGCTAAGATCAATGTCAGAGCCAGACAGGCTTGCTGACCTGCTGTTAATTCCCACACTGGTGGGCCTTAGCATCATCATCAAATTCATTAAAAGTTGTTCCTCCTCTCTTGAGGTTGATCTGAAACATGGGATTTAGCAGAGGACTGAAAAAGTTTTCTGTTTCCATAGCAAGTCCTGAGGTACAATATTCTTCATACTTACTGAAAGTGAGTCACTTCTGAAGTACAAAAAGAAATTAGATTCCTTTTCCTTCAGTTATATTGCTGTAATGTCTTAGTCGAGTGTTCATCCAGGAATATATTAGTAATTACTAATATTATAATACAATTATAAAATCTCTTGAGTAAGTGCATGAATAAAGCCTTCAAATAAGACAAAGTGATAATAAAATCTTACACAGCTTGGGGAATATTACCATAATAACACTTAAAGAAGAATAACTTGTATGTAACAAAAATATAGTAGTTCAATGAAAATAATGCAACTATAGTTAAGTGTTATTAATTAAAGCCCTTTCCCTTAATGTAATTTGATTATAGTCCCATTCCACTAGGGGTCAAATTCATCCCTGGTGTGACTTGGAGAGAGTAGATTCAAGAGATGGATTTTTGTGTTTGGTTAGGGCTACTCAGATTTTGTGTCATGCTGCTTCTGAGGAAGTTCTGAGCATCCTCTTTTGGCATTTGTGTAAACCTGAGCTACAGTTTTTCAGGTTTCTTAGCGTCGTGTCCCTGCACGCCCCCGCTCCTTGTGCTCTTGTCCTTGAATGCCTTCTAGTGATGCCGGCACTCTGCTGAACCAGAAATGGTTGCTTAAACCCAGGCCGCAGAGCCGTCCTGTGACTTGGGGAATACTCGTATCAGTAGGTGGAGCTGTACCGCGCAGCAGGAGCTCACTTGGCTACTCTGGGTTACATCCGCACTAACAGGGGCACTGCGTTGGTACCGGTCAGGGGAGAGCGTTTGAAGAAAACCTGGCAGCGGTCCTTCACGCGCTGCACTTGGACCCGCAGCACGGAGCGGAGGGAGCGGCAGTCCTGCGTGATCCTGACGGGACAGGACCTTCCCATGAGCGGAACAGAGCCTCAGATTAGGGAGTCCCTAGCATAAAACTGCTTGCTGAGTGTGCTTGAGGTAACACTGATGAATGTATGATCAGAATTCAATAAACAATTCTTTTTTTAAGTGCCACCTTTATCTCCTACTAATCCGCTTGCTGACTATTTCATAACGATGAAATTGAGCACTTTCAGTGCTGCCCCAGGATGTACTGGCTACAGAGGTCTGCATGTGCAGATTGCTTTTCTATTGGGTGTGTTTTCTGCCCTCTCACTAAAGCAAACAAAGCATCACTTGCAGTTATTGAATTCATTTTATGTTTGTTTGGGTTATTTGGTAATTTATTCTGTATGACTGCTGGTGTTCGAGTGGAACAGCTGTCTGAGTTCACTAGTCAAACAACGAGAAGGCTTCCTGGAGCTAGCTATCCATGCTTGTAAATGTCTTGCTAGTATTAAAGCTTTATTTCTATCAGTTTTACTAGTCCGTCCCACAATTTTCAGTTCTGTTAGGCCACAGTGCAGTTTTCTTTCTTCGTACATCTCCTGTTCCACAGAAATTGTCTTATGCTGTTGAGATCTGGTATTGTTTTTATTGTTTTAGTAGCTCTCAAAAGGCATGGTGCCCCATAAAGCAGGCACTAGAACTAATAGAGTAGTATATCCTGTAAGCTCTCCTGTTTTAATTCTGATCACACAGCATAACATGTAAAAAAATAGTATTTCATCTGCCTCCTTTACTGCACTTATGTACTGGACAGATGGATGTTTCAATGATTCTTTCACTTTAACTGCAAAATCCTTTTTCTGTTCACTTTGCTGGATGATTGCTCCATTTAGCACATTCCTGAGCTTCATTCTTCACTTCCAGGCTAATTATTTTACAAGGTGCAATGGCTAATCTAAACTGTTATGTCAAGCTGTCAATACCTGGAATCCATTTTTTCATCCTTACAAATACACCCAACCAAACATTCAGTGGAAAAAAAGAATGTGAAGGACAACTCTCATTCAGTTGTCAATCATATTGCTGCATAAACCAACTGACAATTATCAATAAAGTAGCACATTACATCTCTACAAGTTTTCCTTAACTCCTTCTGTTATCTCAGTGCTTCTTTGCCACAGTAACATCTGAGAAGACCTATACTTACCCAATTATAGCTATAATCTTAGTTATATGAAATATTGCTTCAGGAATGTTTTCTTTTAAAAATAGTCATCCCCCTTTTCTGCCATCCCATATTCTCCCTCGGGCTATATGAGCTTTACGCAGAAGATAATTTGGCATCTCTCAACCAGTGTTTTTTCTCCTTTTCCTCTAAGAGAGACATTAACTTCTTTCAAGAACTTCTTTCCAGGGACTTCATACTGACTAAGATATCTTAATCTTCCCTTTGCTAAAATAATCAGACTAAATGATGTAGATCTCCGTATTAGCAGTGAAAACTTGTTTCTCTGCCAACCAGGTATGTGTCTTGCAGTAGGCTGATCAAAGATCCCAACATGCCATCATGGAGCCCATGTCAGCAAAGCCGCAGGTAACTTAAAGCCCTAAAGCATTGAAAAATGTATTTTGGAAGAAATTCTGAATTCAATTAGCAAGGACTATTGCAACACCACAGGTGTCTAAAGCAACAATAGTGGTCGTGTTGTACCCAGATTTTGCTTCCATCACTGTTGAGGAGAACTGAAAGAGGATGTGGACGTAAAGAAGGCACAACTTACAGCAAGGAAAATTCCAGATAAACTCTAGGAAAAAAGTTAGGTTGGACAATCATTCAATTAGGCTGCCCAGGAAGGTTGTGGAATCTCTGTCCTTAGAGATATTCAGCACTAGACTGGCCATAACCCTCCGAAATTTCATCTAGTTTTGAAGCTGGATCTGACTTAGAAGTTGGTGATACTTAGTGCAATGGACCATGTTACCTCCAGAGGTCACTAGCCTACATCTCTCTGATTCTGTGGTTGTAAAAGAGCTGATGAGTTGGGGTGAGAAAGTAGAAACTGGGAGGATGGAAGGGGAAAAGACAATGCTAGTTTTGTTCTCTAAACAGTTTTCTAGGGTTCTTATTCTGTCTTGGGCTATTACAGAATATCTAAGAAAATGCTGCTGTGTCCAAATGACTCAGAGTCACAATGCTTACAGCAGTGCAATGGCAGCACATTTTAAAAAAAGAGGTTTTTTAAAGCACTTGCTCTTCTTAGCATGTATTTTCTTGAATCTTGTTGAGTTTAACACTGTTAAGAGCTAGATGTATAGGAATAAAATCTTGAAATGTAGCAGGAATATGCATAAGGGTAGACCATTTACAATCTATATTTCAAAGAGAGCTGTCTCTAAAACAACAGCACAAGTACTAATTACAATATCTGCTTTTGGCATGGTTGAATATTTTCTGTGGAAGAAAACCTAGATGGAGTTTTTTAGTATCTTTGATAGTTAGTTTATACCTGATGACTTATGTCCATTCCTATTGATTTTTACATCCATTCATCAATCACTTGTTTTGTAACTGAATCTGCAAATAGTTTCTGGCTTAAAACTCTGAATTTTGGGATGCAATAATGCTCTAAATGGAAAATTGCAGTTCAGAGCAGAATAGAAAGTAAGAAAGTACTATGGTGATTATGTTGATTTCTCATGTTTGATTGTCTTGTTTGCTTACGAGTCTTTGAAAACAGTGCTTAAAATCCTTGGGCAAGGATGGTAGGATGGTGGTCAGTGATCTAAAAATAGCGCTGAGAACATGCGCAGATTTAGCAGTGACACTGGTGATTCATGATTTATCTGATTCTTCCACTTCAAAAAATATTTTCTTGCATCTCTGCATGGCATCAACTTACATCTTCTCTCCAAGATCTGCTGCATTAAAAAATCAGTAGAGCATAAAGTTGTTCCATTTTCAAAATAATAGGAACTCGTGTTTTTCTGGATTTCATATTTTTAAGGGACTCTGAATGAGATCTCTGCTTATATTGTACATTTGTACCACTTCATTTTTCTTCCTAAAATATGCTGATCTAAGAGAGACTAAGTGAAAAGACTGGTAGTAGTAAAAATTGAAATTATTTATGCTCCAGTCAGTATTTTTCCTTAGAAATGCCGTGCAAACATAGCAGCACATTCCACCCTTTCACAAACATGGCAGACAAAGAATATATTGTCATTCAGTGATCATTGTAAGGGAAACTCACTAAAGTGACATTTCAGTGTAAATTTATGATTTATTAAAACATCTGAACTGTTCTGCTAAATCACTTTCCTCTTTCTTTTCTCTTGTGCCTTCTCTATCTTATTCATGTATAATTCCTTCCTTCCTTGTAGGAAAACTCTCTGTGCCATACAAACTGTGACAGCGTTGCCATCCATGTGGCTATTACTTCGCTGATTCTGAGTGAGAGATGATGGCATTGAAAGCAATGGGAAATGACTATGAGAAGTAATTTTAATCTACTTAATTGAACACAGCCAAATGACAGTTACCAAAATGAAACTCCAGTGCAGTATTTCCGGCAGATATTTATGTTTATGGTTCTGTGTCTGTGTTTATGGTTTAGTGGTTAAACCAGTAACTGGCACCATCTCTGTAGAGGCAGTGAAACTGAGCTGCTTTTTCCCCTCCTCGGGGTGATGCCCCATTTCCGTTACCAGCAGAAGAATTTCTGAAAGGAAGGTGTATGCTCATCCAGAAGGAAAAGCCATGAGTGTGAATGTAAAACATTTATTTCTGTGACTTCACACAGAAACTGAGGCTCCATCTTTATTTGAGTACAAGTACTGGTGGCCATCTCATGGTGACTCAAAAGCAAGTCAAGAGCGGTCCTGATTATTAAGCTTTCCAAGTTGTATGGTTGGCTAATCCTAAAACCAGATATTGAGATTTGTGGTCAAAACTTAACCCAGAACTCATCAAAACCAGTGAGAGTTTGTTACGGCGAGGTTCTGGTGGTGGTAAGCCGTAACCTTCCAAAAGCATCTCCAGCTGGGAGGCACTTGGCAGGCTACTACACACACACATGCACACATGAACCGGACAGCTTCTTCAATAAGTCGATAGCAAAGAGTCCATGGGAGAAGTTTATTCCAGCCACACGCGAGGAGTAGATCCAGGGAAGGAGACAAGGAGAGGATGAAGAGACAGAGAAAGTGGAAGGGTCCAGATTTTTATATGGGGTGGGTCAGGGCAGAGAGAGAGCATCAGGGACCAGTAATCTGAGGGCACGGGGTTGGTACCCAGGCGGGACTAGAGTATGGGAACCAATGGGGAAAATCTGAGGGCCTGGCGGGGGAGCAAGGACCAATGAGGGGAACAAGGAAATAGGAGAACCTTCTAGATAAGGTAGAAAGGGTGGGAAGGCCCACGGGCCAACCAGAGAAGCAGAACTGGGGTATATTAACATAATGGAACAAAGCATCCTGGGAGAGGCCTTTTCTGTCACCATAACCTAGGAGTGCCACCTAGGGCTCTTCCCTCCAGGGGACATTCATGATCATCTGGTCAACAGGCCCTCTGGCCTCCCCAAGAGTCCTGCTAAGTATAGGTGGACTCAGATTTTACAGGTACTGGCAGGTATTTTGTCTCACTTGACTAACCAACTGACAGGCGAATAAGTGGATTAGTATCTAGGGGCAGGGAGATTTGCCATAGTTCTTTAACTCCTTTCATTTTTCTTCAGTTTGTAATTAAGGGAATTTTGGAGGCTAAGAAGCATTAAATGAAGAGCTTCTATGGCCAGTTTCCCTCCAGAGTTCCCTCTTGATAGAGAGGCCTCCTTTCTCCTTTGCTGCTGTATTGTTTTAGGAAGGCCCTGCAGTCCTGTACTGTAATTGTTATCTTATTAAGGGAAGTTCTTACCTACTTTTTTTAGAAGCTACTAAAATTCATGTACATTTAACCCTGGAACCCTGGTTCCCCTCTTTGCACAGACAGCAGCGGCTGTGTTTGATTAACAGCCATGACTGGCAGCCAGAAAACTAGCACATAAAATCAGAGGTAAACAAGGATACTTTGATCCTGGGACTGTGCAGAGAAGTAGCCTTCATACCTCATTAACAAAGTCTCAACTGCATATATCTCTGCTCAATAAGAAATGGCAGTCAAAGATAAAAAGTCTCTGAGTGACACACTGCGCCACTGAGCCCCTGCACTGCCACTGCCATGGACTGGGAGTACAGGAATCTTGGCACCCTACAGGCACCACTCTTTGCTATTTCATTTAACAATATATCTGACTTCTGTCCTTGGATTCCTGAGCACAGGCTCTTACCTGTTACAGCCCTAGAGTCTGACAGGAAGAAAATTTGCTTTTATCACTAAAATGTGACTCTGATCACACTTCAAGAGCGGATTTGTTGCTGAAGCAGGAACTATTTTTGTAATCACATTTTCAGAGAACCAAGCCAGAAATTATTTAACATTGGCAAAGCAGACACATTTTTATAGTGGGAAAGAGTCATGTTTCTACAGTTCTTGGTGATAACAAACCAAATATACTGTTTTTTTATATCTGATATACAAAATGAATTTCCTTTAGCATATCCCTGCAAGTGAGTGCTGTAGAATCAAAAGACAGTTTATGCATTTTTATAAATACATGAGTCAGTTGGTGTCGTATCTTCCATTAAAAGTAAATCAAATCAAGTGCTGCTTATACCATTACATTTCTAAGAGTAAAAACAACATATTATTATGAACCTCAGCAGAGAAAAGTGCAGTGCACCTGTTTCTCCCAGTCCTGTCAATTTTCTGTGCAAGATATTTTGGCCTTCAAACCCCATATACTGGTCAAGATGCGTAAGGAGATAGCCTAACTAAAGTTTCATAATCCTGTCCAAAGGGTCTGTAATTCAGGTGGCAGGAAGAAAGGGGAGGTAGCGAATAAGAAATATTTTTAATTAATAAACTAATACATCTGGTATATATCTCTTTGAGACAATAAGACAGGTTCATATTGAAATCAACTGCCTCTGCAGATGTTTCAGAGGCTCTTGTGAATAATTGCCATGCTGAACAAATCTTCAAGGTCTCTTTTACGTGACAGAGTAGCTGGGTGTTTGTAAATTTAGCTATTGGTGTGTCATTTGATTCCTATTAACCTGGGCCCTGAGGTGATGCTTTAAGGAAGTGAGGTTCCCAAGTAGAAGACAAGAGACAGAAGTAGAAAATTGTAAGAATTTTTTTAAAATATGGTTTTATTTTTCTTTAATGAACAGTAACTGAAGCCCTGTTGTTTAGCAAATCCAGATACAATGTATGTAATTACAAGTGGAAAATACCTTGGTGATAGGAACCTCTCATCCAACAGGAAAATCCTGACCCTATGTCAGAAGCTTCCAGGACTGGTCCAGTAGCAAGGTTTTGGGTGAGACAGGGATTAGTTTTTGTTCTGTAAATGTAGATGTAAACACATATCAGTTAAATCCCAATCCTGCAGCAGTTTGATATTACCACATGATGTTGATAGAGTGCTTAGTGGCAAATAACATACATATGGAAAAAATCACCTGTCATGCATTTATTTTTACCACCACAATCGCTTTTGTGTGATGTGGTTAGACTTCTGTATACAAAGGATCATTTTTACAGTCTCTGGATGTTTTAAAAATTTTGTTCCAACTCATTTTTTCCTATCTCTCATGATCAAACACTGTATTAGTATTATATAAACATTTTAAATGATAGTAATTTGGATGATTTTATTACAAATGTTATGTGTAGCTTCCCTTGTTCTTTCTATTTGTGTCTGCTGAAAGATCATAGTAGAAGTGATTTACTAAACCCATTTGAGAATTACAAAATACTTATTAACCAATGTTCCATGTTGCTGTTTTACCAGCGAAATGTGAAGTACAAAAATTCAGTATAAGGAAATATACTGAGATGACCTTAAATCATATGGAACATAGCTGTTCTAAGCGTAATAGGTGATAGAACAGATGGGTGAAATAAAGTGAGTTTATCTGCCAGCAGCTGCAAGTCAATTAATCAAGAAAACATGTTTACCATATTTCTATTTCTATTTCTGCCAGAAATGAAAACCCCAGAAGGAAAAAACCCCACCATCTCTAATAAGAAAATGCTCGGTTTTGTAGGCCTTTTTCCCCCCTTTCATAAATCTCTGTAATCCTCTTCAGTGGTGTATGTAGGTGTTTACAAATACTGTGAAGGAGCACCTCCTGGAAGAGCTTCTGGCAGCTGGGAATTGGCTCCAGTACACACAGCAATGTTATCTGTGCTGTAGGTTTAACTGCAGTACTTCATGCTTTCAGAGAGCAGTATTCAAATGACTTGTCAGGATAAACTTTGTATTATGCATTAGCTGTTAGAAAAGCTGGTACTGGAGCAAGAATGCATAAAGGCCCCTTTCCCCTTTTCCTGACCTCAGAAGAGTGGAGCAAAATATTTGCACTTGCTCCATGGATTGCAAGGGGTGAGAGACTGCAACTGCACTCTTTGTTCTTGTCCTTCTTATGTGTTTGAGTGTAGCGAAGACAGTGACTCTAAAAATTAAAGTTTTATGAGGCAGTTTGTAAACCTTTGAGTATTGCTCGATCAAATTTCTTTTTGGACTCTGCCAGTAATTCTTAGTCCATGACCCATCCAGTCCAGCTTATCTGCAGTTGCCTATGGTCACATTTTCCTGCTTCCAATTCAGACAACTAAACCCCTACTGAGTACTTCCCTGCCAAGCCTCCTTTACAAAGCCAGCTGCTGCTGCTGTGACCACCTTTATGTGGTGCCTGTAGGATTACTGCACACACAGTACAGATGTGTGCCTACAGCCCCATCTTTTTGAATTGTACAGTGCGATAAAGTTATCAGTGTTCACTTAGGAAATGTTACAGGATAAATATAATCCTTGTGAATACAGTTAATGTCTAAGGACACAACTCAACGTGTGGCTTGAATATAGTGACCTTCTGAGGACATGGCAGGGTGGCTTCAGGTGGTGTCAGTTGTCCCTTTCATCGTAACTGGCCCCCTCTATTATGTTAAAGGAAGGTCAGGAACAGGTGTGTGTAATGGCCATAAGATGGGATTGTGCAGGGAGAAAGACTTCACAGATTCCATGCCAGAATGACAGCATTTTTGCTCTGGAAACACTTTGAGTACAACATGGAGGTATTCTGAAAGAGACTTTACTTGCAGACTATTGAGACAGAATTGGTGGGCTGAGGGCTGGTAATGGAAGAAATGGCTGGAGTAATATGAAACCCTAAAGTACAGTAACAGGATGTATTTTCCAATGGAAAATTTATATGATTGGTGTTTTCTGGAGTAGGCTGAAATCCCGGCTGAATTGCAATTGGCAGTTTGTTATAGCAGCTCATCTTGAATTTCTCATGAACTGAGACAGTTGTTTTGGTTGGGGGTAAACGGTCCCCCAAAGGGAAGAATGGTACTAACTAAATCAGAAGGAACTGCCTGTTGTACTTCTTTAACTGGAATTTTATTCTAATATCGTTCAGTCCTTCTGATGTCCACCTTTTTTCTCCAGATAATTTTAAAGAAGCACGCGTACTCAAAGCTAATAAAAAAATGTTTTATTGAAGCAGTTTTTGTAAAGAAAAAAATTTCTGTCTGGTAGTTCTTCTCCCATCCCCATTTTATCTTCTACTTTGAAGAAACTTTATTTTAAAGTGAGAAGAATTATTTTGGAAAACATTTAAATGTCTTGTTGAACAGCTGCAGAATGCAGTGCCTTGGGTTTTGCTCCTATTTAAAAAGTCTTTGCATAAATTACAGAATGGAAACATTTATAATTTACAGATGTGTTTTGACTGTGGACTCATGTTTCAAAAATTCTGATTAATTAAAAAATCACAATATGCCTTTTTCTCCCAGCTTGGAATTAAACCACTTCATTTTCCAGTCACCAGAAAAAATATGGAAATGGGTGGGCACAACAACTACTGAAATTCTCTGGGATGGCTCTTTAAATTTATTTCTTTTTGTATAGTTTCCATAAGTTGTGATTACATTTGATTTCATTGTGCTTTGGGACAAAGGATTTACTTGATCATGATAGCTCACAATATTACACCACCACAAGCAGGAAAGTGTTGATTATCACAAAATTAAACCAAAACCCACAACATTAAATGATATTAATCCCTATTTTTTTGCCTGTCTGCTGCTCTGTGCGCTCCCACCAGCCTGACCCTGGGAGGTAAAATTATAGTAAGTTTGCCAGTATTCTGAATTCAGAGTGAGTTGGTTGCAGTCCCAATGGTGGATTTACTACCAGGAGCTTTCTGGGGGACTCTGTACTCTCTTGTACTTGGCATTGCACAAACACAGTGAGAGTTTGTGTCTGACCTAAAAAACTACCTCAAAGCTGTGCAGGCAAACACATGAAGCAGAAGCTGAAGCTGAGACTAATTAATCTAGTGTGCTGACTCCAAACATCAATTAGCTGGGAATAAATCTTAATCCCTGCTTGAGCCAGGCAGGATTTCATTTGGTATCAAGAGGTGACAAGCTGTATCATTCATTTGCCACACTGGGAAGAGGCTTATTATATTAAGTCCTTATCTTTTTTGGATTTTGCACAGACCCAATCACCTTCTTTCTGGGAATACAAGTGAAGCTGCCCAGTTCAAAGGATGCTTAATGTTATTTCTTCATTCTTGTCAGGTGCCACCCTTGTCAGTAGCACCAGTAGCACCCCAGTTTGTGTACTGATTCGAGGTGGTGCACCACTGAAGGACATGCTGCTGCCTGAGAAGCACAATCCCAGTGAAGCCAGGAGGCTGCCACAGCTCATCCTCAAAGAGCTGGGTGGTTTCAGTCAAAGCAAAAAATGTACAGCAATAAAACATATATTAACACAAATCTTGAAGTCATATATTAATTTAGTGTATAGGAAGAAAATTACTCTCGAAGCATCTGAATTGGCCTCTCAGTCTGTGTGGGAACCATACTGGTCTGTGAGTCCTGGTTTCAGTGCTGTTCAAATCCCTTTTAGAATTCCTTTTTCTGCAGAACTGGGGAATAATAGTTACTGTGCAATTGGATGTAATGTCTTGGGTTGTGAAGGGCAGAGAAATATTAACCACAGTTGGCAGAACAGCTGGGACTTGAACAATTAGCCTCTAGACACATAGATAAAGTTCTCTTCCTCAAAGCCCTAAGATGTTTTGAAGGGGATTAGTTCCTCATTCTCATTTTGCTTTGCAAAAATTGTGTGAAAGTTGCAAGATTATATATAGCGACAAAACAGCCTATAGCAGTGACCAGAATTATGTTACCTGTGATTAATAAAAAATGACAACACTGTCTGCATGTGGCCTATTTCAGCAGGAGGAATCCGAAAGTTGCAAGCACAGAGCCTGGTCTCCATCCTGCTGCTCTCTGTAGTGAAGGAGTCATCACTTTAGCTAGTGCAAGAACAGGCCTTTTGCAGAACTACTGTGCACGCTACACATGTGGCACGATTAATCTCCCACTGTACTGTAGCCACTCCATGTTTGACACACCGTTAGATCCAGCAGTTCCACTTCATCACATCACTCCAAAATACAGGACAGTAGTTGGTATAAGACTTTGGAACAGATGTTTTTTCTTCCTTTGGTGACTGTCTGACCTACAGGGCCAGAGGATCCTGCTGCAAAAGCAATTAGTGGGACATGACCCCAAGTTTTTGGCCTGCAAAAGTTTTCCCATCGGCACCTGCATGCTGAGAGAGTGCCAGGGAGGTGAACTAGGGTAAAAGTAAAGCCCTTGTGCATGGCTCTGCAGGGTTTCTAAGGTCGTTGGTCTGTGGGTGTCATATGGGATGATCTTCTGGAAGTTGTAGTAGTTGATAATTTGCCCTCAGTTATTCCAGCTTTAATTTCTAGCCTCCAAAATGGGCTACAGTGGGTAGTGTAAAAAATAAAAGCAGCTATTAGCCATACAAATTCCTGGAGAGGCTTTGTCGGGGCGGG
>VYXC01007720.1:7449-66135 GCA_013397175.1 Platysteira castanea
AGGACAATCCCCTCCCTTGCCCAGCTGGTGATGCTGTGCCTGATGCACCCCAGGACAGGGTTGGCCCTCCTGGCTGCCAGGGCACTGCTGATTCATATTCAACTTGCCACTGACCAGGACCCCAGGTCCCTTTCTGCTGCATTGCTTTCCAGCATCTCATTCCCCAGTCTATCCGTACACCCAGAATCACCTCATCCCACGATCAGAATCTGGCATTTTCCCTTGTTGAACTTCACATGGATGGTGATTGCCCAGCCCTCTGATGTGTCCAGGTCTCTCTGCAGGGCCTCCCTTACACCAGCCTCAGAGCCATGCATTGACTCGATCAATCTGCCTATTCCTATCAATATTATTCATTGTTACCAGAAGGATCTAGGAGATTACTGCCTGTGCTCCTCATCCTTGTTGTGCTCAGAAATCAATACTGGAGCTTGCTAACGAAGAAATTTGGCAGAAGAGGTTACATAATTGTGCAGACACCCAAGTTTGTGGCACCAAGGCTGTAGGTATCCCAGATATTCCACAGATGGCTCTGGAATTCAGTAGGTAGCTACATTGCTCAGAACTTTAGTAGGTAACAATTATATCATAGTATATCAGCTGTGATTATTCTCCATATTTGAATTGATAACAAATGATGAGAAACTTGGGTATCTTTAAAGGAAAGTAAGTTTATATGTGGCAATAAAAAAATACTACTCTTTGAAGTTTTCCTTTTTTAGGAAGATCTGTCTATCTCTTTTTCCCATTGACCAAGAAGAGAAATATCTCATTGCAGGACACTTAAGATGCCTGCCTAGACTGGGAAGATGTGTGAATCAAAGTGTTTCATAATCAAGTTGCTTGTGGACAACTAGAGTTTAGGGATTCTCATGTCCAAGCTACAGCATGTCTATAACAGTGACAAGCACAGGGAGCTCAGAAAGCTCACAGTTTAGACATAACATTGTATATCTTAATGATTATATAGCTAAAAGCTGCAAAAACCCATAAAAAATATTGCCTGCTCTACCACAGTCATAATTTCCACAAATGATAAAACTGTGCTTTTGTAATTTTCCGTGAAAGGTGAAAAGAAAAGAGTAAGCATAGTTTTTGTGGTAGAAGATAAAAACACTGCACTTCCCTTTTCTTATTTTCCATTTCTTTTTCTCTTCACACTTTTAAATCAACACCATCATTCTTACAAGAAGAAAAATGTATTGTATAGAAAGGACAGTAAGGGCCTCATAATTCACTTGTAATCTTTTCTCTGAGATTTATTGGGTTTTCTCTCACAAATAGAAGTAAGAATCACATTGCACTTCTTGCCCTTTTCATGATATACTACAACATCTATGCTGATAAGAACAGGGATCCTGTAGTTTGACAGAGGACCTAGAATTTATTAAGAAATGTTTTCATTTAACTTCTACAAACTGTGCAAGCTTTTTCTTCAGGCAAACTATCCTTCAGTCTGTTGTTTTCAGCAGTCACTCCAGTGCTATTTATGTTTATTTAAGAAACACTTATAACCTCCATATAACTGATTTTCCTGGAATTCACCTACTCCAATATTCTACTTCTTGAGAAATAGTCCTCACCTATCTGGCCTTTTGAAAAAATCTTGTGTGGAATCTGGACAGTAACTAGTTTTCATAATCTCCAGTTTCAGTTCATTTGTTTATAGTGATTCAGATTCCATGGGCTTTGGCAGGCTAGAAAGAAAAAAAGGTCATAGAAAATGCAGTGCATTTTAACATTAGATAGAGATGATTTTCAATCAAATTACCAGATCCAGCTGCATTGAACACATTTATATCTGATTTTTATCTCTATTGTAAGAGGAGTTACCCTCCAGATTCAACTCAGAGTTCTCAGATTGAGAAGTATAGGGCAGGAACTATCCTTTTCCTTGTTTGTTTGTCTTCCTCAGCATGAGTTGCACTGTGCATTTGGTGTGTCAGAACTGGCCTGAAGTCCTCAAACAGAAAAAACCATCTTTCATCTGCAAACTTGCCTCAAGGTTGGAAATAGGTTATTTGCCAAGGAACTGGACACAAACCCAGGGTGTTTCCCCTTTATTGCTCATATATAAGAGATAATAGTGGGCTTTTATTAAGACCCTCAAAAATCTGCACTGTGTAAGCTCTTGCATAGTGCAGAACAAATGAGGGATTAGTTCAGTCAAGCTCTAGAAATGTAAATCCATTTAAGACTCAATCACCTTGAACATCAGAGACCTAAATTAAAGAAGATTTGGACAGAGTTGTTTGCTAGGAAGCATCACAAGAACCATGGCTGAAGGTGCATGTTTCTGTAATATCCTTTCTCATACACATGCGAGGAATTTCCTGCATAATGATTTTGTGAGCCATATTTAGATGTAGCAGTACCTGGATTTCACCATGCAGGATTCACGTATATTTTACATACATCCATACAGAGAGGCTTTTGCACATACAAGTGTATACAGACTGCTCATGAGTGATATTTGCTCTCTTCCCAATACTTTGTGCCTTAAGCAGAAACAAGCAGCATATGTTCAGATTCACATGTTGTAGTGTTTTGCTAGTGATCTTATCAGTCCTTATCTCCCAGAGGAATGGGACAAAACCAGGCAAAGCGTTTGTATCTATTTCTTCCTATTAGTTAGAACCACCCACAAGTTAAGGCTAATACATTTCAGATGATGTCTGCAGTACTTCATCATGCTTCTATGAAGAGTGAAGTGCTAATGTGAAAGGAGATATCAAGGGTTGGTGGACAAATTAATGCAACAAAAGAGTAATTATAATTTATTATATGTATGATATGACATATTCCTTTAAAAGAAGGAACCTTTATTATTATAAAAAATCCGAACAACGAGAAACTTATAGTTCATGATGTATCAAAGCAGCTCTGCAATTACATTATATCCTAATGTTTTGTGTATGTTTTAGATTCATGTTACCTGTACAACTGATTCATGATACTATATATGATGAGTATGAATCAGAGTTGAATATCAGTTTATTAATTTTTCTTGTTTGATTTTATCTTAATTTGACAGATTCAAACACAGTTTAAACCTGATTGCTGTTCAAAAGCCAGCTATCTTCACAGTAGTTTTGTGCTATGTAATCCTGCTGGTCTTGCACTGCCTCAGTAGTTCATAAATAGATTACATGACACAGGAAAGAGATAAGATTCTCAGTGTAAATTATATTTGATTAATTCAATATGAATACCATGCTCTCATCCAGAAATGCATGCAGAAATGAATGGAGAAAGGAAACACTTCCTTATAATTCCTTTTTTAAAAAAAATATTAGTTGCATTTTCAGACCAGCATGTTCATGTCATCTCAGTTTTACTTTTTTCAGTGGTATTTTGCACTAAATTTGTCCCCTTTATATAGCAATCAGAAACAGATAAACCTTCTTTAGAAAATTTGACTCTGCTTATGATGCTGGAATGGGAACCTCACATGCTGGACCTTGTTGAAAGGCACTTCTATGTCTGGTTAGCTTTAGACTTTGAAATGGTTGATGTTATCAACTTAATATAAAATTATTCTTTTCTCCATTATTATACACAATATAAAATTTAATGGCAGGCTTCTTTGAAGTCTATCTGATGAATTATTTAAGTAAAAGATAAGATTAGCATATGCCCTTTAACTGGATTTTAACAAGCTCTATCACATTCTGTGGTTTTGGTTAAAACAAAAACCTTAAAAGTTTTTCTCAATATATTCAGAGACAAAACTTAAAATGGAAGATTAAATGGTCAACTCTAAGAAAATAAACTTCACGAGGCAGAACAATGTGGAAGCAAAAATTTTTAAAATGAGAAACAAATGTTTCCAGTAAAATAAGTGTTCTGGGTTTTTTAAAAAATAGGCATTCTTAATTATTTTTTTTAGGATGAGAATTTACATCAGTATTTGATTCAATAAATCCTAACCTTAATAAAAGTTGCATGTTACAAAGAATTCCCACCAGAAAACAGTGATTCTTTGGTAACTGTAACACACAAACACCATATACAGGTCAGATTCGGCTGAGAGCAGAAAGCATTTAACTCCCAGAGGCAACATTTTCATTTCAAACATGATTAAGCTGTTCACTTTTTGTTAATAAATCCAGACTAAAAATGTGTATCTTAAGTAAGACGTGTCTGTATCAGAAGTTTAAAACGTCTCATGGTTTCTAGCACAGCTTTGGGAAGTGGCAACACTTATATTTTCCTGTGTATAACACATAACATCGTGCAATTCTTTCCTATGACCAACTAGGCAAAACTCCACCTAGTCAAACAGGCATAGTTCCTCTTAACAGCCTGTCCTTAAGAGGAAATGTACCTCCTTTTTGAAGTACATCTTACTAAGATATTTTGAAGTATATATCAGTGAGAAATGTCCTGATATTGTTACCTTGAAAGAATACTTTCCTTGAATTTGGAGAGGAAAGAATGAAAAAGAAATATATTGCTACAACTGCATTTTAACTATGATTTAGTTTCAAAAGAAAAAATCAGAACTAAATAGCTATATATATATCTGTATTCAGTGGCTATTAACTTGGAAATCTTTTTCCTAAAGTTCTTTCTAAAAGTTACCTTATTCCCATTGGACTGAAATCCTACACTCAGCCCAAGGCCACAGATTTCCACCACCCTCTGCAGGAAGATAAGCCTTGAGCCAACATCCAGCTGTGACGTTTCCAAGGTGTGAGATATATAGATTTCCAGCTATGACTGAAATAGAAAGAAGGAAATGAAGTAGCTTAAACAGGGGCATCTTGTGTTCCTTGAGCTGACAGGTACTGCACAGTACTTATCCAAGACCTGAGCTCTGCACCAGCAGCCAGACACTTGGTAGGATATGCTGGAGCATCCCAAACGCAACAAACAGAAGAAAAACCTTGAAAAGTTATTCTTCCCTGCTCACACTTGCCCTTCTGCCTTGCTGAAGTTTAAATATATTGTGATCTCTTTCCTCCAAAAGGAGAATCTCCTACTTCTTTTATCATCATACATGAAGTCACAGTAAACTGAGCCATGCCACTAGTCAGAACTGCTCAGGAAAATTACAAGCCTAGTCTTGTCAATGTTTGGGTGATTTTATGTGTATTTACATATTTCTGCAAAAATCAGGTCAACAAGTTTTCTCACATATATATCACACAAATTTAAAACAAGATATTAGATTTCTCCTCATCCATACTAATACAGAAAAATGAAAATACTAAATTTTTGTGTATCTTGATTCCTGGGCTGAAATAAGTGTTACCTCACTGCTATTTAGTAAATGAAAATGTATTTCGTTAAAATATATTGCAATTAAAAATATACATACATGCACAGTAGGGCACTGTATTACACTATCCTCACCCAAACTTCCCCTTAAAGACTAAGCAAAAGGAAGAAACTGAAGTACAATAAACGATACTTCTGCAAATTAGCAAGCAAGACAGAGCTTCTCTCAAACAAAACTCATTTGTGCAAGGTGTCCTTCTGAGGGAGGGAGTACCATGCATCTTCTTTGTATCTCATACTACCCTGCAAATCAAATTTTGTTGCCTGTAAACCTTGTTAACATTTACATTGCAAAAAAAGAAGTCTGTGCTAACAGCACTGAATTGTGGTCATTCTTTTGCATGGGGTGTCTTTCATTTTTTTTCCCACCAGAATATATTATTTTGCTCTCATGACAAATATATGGAGTCCATTCCCACAAACATCTATGTACAGCGCACAGTTAAATCCACAGACCATTATTCCTCACGGGATTAAAGAATATGCTTCATGGTGGTGAACTAGGATTGAAGATAAGAGCTTATCTCTTTCTCAGGGAACAAGTCCAATGCAGAAATTCACTGATAATAATTTTAGTGATTCTTGACAAATTCAAGAGCATAAGGTCAGCTACGTCCTGTCCATGTGTGTGTGTAACTCACTGGTGAACATGTATTACAGGTCTCCATCTGTGCCTACTCTCCACAGGACATGATTGTACTAATCCATACCACAAAGCTTGATTACAAGCTTCAGCAGGTTTTGCTCTGAGTGTTGGAGCTCTTGTTCCAGTCCCCTGTATGACAGCTGGGATAGCAGCTGTCACCGTCAGCATATAGTACAGCAGATTTCCTCACTTCTGATGAAAGACCAGGTTTATGAGGTGTCCTGTGTCCCCCCTGCACAAATCCTTACAGGACAACTTGAAGAAATTTCACCTGCACGTTCTACATCCACTCCTTTCGGGGCTGTTTGAAAGTCCACCATTCTCTTTCACAGGGCCACCCTTTGACCGTCACACTGACAGTGTATGTTTGCTTACAGTTTTTTTACAGTTTGTGCTTTTAATTTTTTTTCTCAGACCTGAAATCCCTTTAAAGCATTCCCACTGACTTCAGGAGGCTATAGATTAGGGACTGAAAAAACTACCCAGCTATTTTCTTTTGCTGAACAATCTCCAGTGAACCATCTTTATATTCTCCAGCCATACTCTTTTCCATGATTTAATCTTTGGCTACATGTTCATCCAAATTTTTATAGCTATAAGTTAATTTTAAATGTTCAAATCAATTATTTCCTATACAGCTGGGGCCTTATCAGCTTGATTTCTCCAGGCGAGTTGTCAGCAACTATTTCTAAACTGTGGGAAGCTACTGTATTGTCCAGGCTTGGGCAATATTAGACTCTTTGTCCAGACTTACAGTTTTTCCATTCACATTCCCACATCTCATTGCAAGAGAGTCATTGAGGTCCTAAAGCAAGTCCAGAGAAGGGCAGCAAACTGGTGAAGTATCTGGAGCACAAGTGTTAGTAGGAGCTGGCAGTGTACAGCCTGGAGAAAAGGAGGCTGAGGGGAGATCTTTCTTGATATCCAAAACTGCAACAAAGGAGGTTGTAGTAAGGTGGGGCTTGGCTTCTTCTGCTAGGTAGCAAGTGACAGGATGAGAGGAAATGCCTCAAGCTGCTCCAGGGGAGGTTCAGATTAGATTTTTTCATCAAAAGGTTTGTCAGCGTTGGAACAGGCTGCCCTGCAAGTGTTCAAAAAACATGATGGGACTTGAGGACATGGTTTAATGGTAAACATGGTGATAATGGTGGGTTGATGGTTGGATTTGATGATCTTAAATTTTTTTTCCACTCTTAAATATGATCTTTTCCAATCTCTCTGCTCTTGCTTTTACCAGTGTTTCCATAAACTTAAGGCAACTAAGGCATCAGAGAGCTGATGTTGTTAACTTGGCATCTGGAATGGGTTGAAGTGCTGGTCATGGAATTTTTTGTGGTGACAACGTCCTGCTTCCAAACATGTAGTACTCTGTTACTGAGAAGTAACTGTGGGCAATTCAAATTATGCGTGACAAGTAAAAGGGCAGGGAATCACCTAAGATAGCCCCTCCTCATAAGATTTCTTGTACAAATTGCAGATTCATTAAGTTTGGCCGCATTCTGAGAAATTTGCCTATGACAGTTTCTACCTCAAAACTTGAAATTCTTTTCATATGCAAGTTAGAAAAGATAATTCAGTATCATATAGTATTTTCCTTCTGAAAAATATCTTTTTCTTTTTGTAAAAAGTACTGGAATAGGCGTTCTCATATTTATTGCATCTAATTGTGCTGGAGTGAGCATATAATTCTGAAGTGCTAAGATAAAGGCTACCAAGGAAGAAAAATTTATTTTTTTTTGTCTTCACAGTGCCTGGATGACTGCTATAATACTAGCCCATGCATCCACAATATATTAGAAAGAAAAATTGTGGGTGTTTTTTTGTCTTGTTTTTCTGTTAAAGATAAGAGAAATTGGCATTAAATTACTAATTTGATGCCATGGCTACTTCTAGTTATTCAGATTGTTAAATGAACAAACATGTTGATTTTGCCTTAACTTGTTCCTACTCAGCTACCACTACAACTACAGATTTTGCAGGTAGGTGGGAGTTGGAGTTTTGGTGTGGGTTTTTTCCTAGCTTTAGTTTTTATATTTAGATAATTTTCATGTCTCATAGACCATGTCAGTGTTACAGAGATTGCAAGAAGAATTGTTAACTAATCATGCAAATGGTTGAAAACATATTGGCATAGGGGGAAAACTCATATTTAAAAGTCATTATCAGAGGCTATAAGCTAAGGTCAATGTAATTTATTTCCATTTTCAGAATGTATTTTGCAAAATCCTTTTAAATAAAAAGCTTTTCTGTATAATTCCACTAACATAAAAGTTATAAATGAAAAGGAGAATCAAGTTCACAGACTAAGAACATATTATTAATTTCCAGCATGGAAAATGGTCGACAGTGGGAAATCTCATGCTTCTGTAGTAAGTACAATGGGGTTTTTTTTTATATTGAGCAAGCATCAGGGAAAGATGGTGACTAATAGAACATATACACATAATAGAACACATCTCAAAAGTATTCAAGCCTTAAGAGAAACTGCATGTTTTCTGAGCATTTTGGCTATGGTCCAGTAAAGCTCTTAGCACTTGCTTAATTCTAAGCCCCTGAGAGGTCTCATTGCAAAAATTCTGTCTATGCAGCATTCTGTTTTTTGTTTGTTAGATGTCAAAAGTCAAGATTACTTTTTCATAAAATTTTGCTGGGAATTTTCTTTCTGTTAGCATGTGATTAGCTGTTTATTCAGATGATGATTTTTATTTCTTTGAAGTTCCCTCTTCAAAAACATAACTGACCTAATCTCTTCCTCAAAAATTCATAGCACCAAATTTTAAAGAAATTAATTAATTCTTCCAAATTCCCTAATTTGGGAAGGAAAAACTCCTGATAACATTATCACAAGAGCTACAGTTTGAAACTGTTTTCCATCTTAACTGATCATACGAAAAGCATATGTGGTTCAAACAATATAATTGTTCATCTGGACGGTTCTGCAGCATAGTTGGCTTGGCATGGAACTGATCCTGGTCCCATTTACAGCAGCATAATTCCACTGACATCAATGCAAACAGCATCACTGGCATTACCAAGGACACTGTTGCTGAAAACAGTAAAAAGACAAAGAGCACAAAAAAGAGGTTAAAAGTAAATGAGATGTCCACTATTGGCTCATGAATAATATTGCTTCCAAAGAATAATGTTTTTCATTTACAATCCATGATTACACACTAAGATAGGGATTTAGTGGAAAGGTCTCATCGTCTCAAGTACTGCTCAGTCCATGTGGTAATACATATGTATTATGAAAGTCATGATAGGATTTGGTGTAATATATTTTGCTGCAAATACTTTGTTTGGGCCCATGCATACACATGAATTTGACTTGGAAATATCTACAGTCACTTTTTTCTATTATTTTCTACCTTTAGTACTTTTGTCTACAGTGAAGGGAAGTGAGGGCAAACACAAGTAATGTAATGTCCTACCCTAACCTAATAAAGATGTCTTTTGCTCTCACAGCTCTGCATGAGACAGCCACAGATGGGCAGGATTAGTTCTCAGGAGCTTTTGCCCTGAACATTACTGGACATGCTGCATAGGGACAGCAGAGGATCCTCTCTTCTCTTGAAATATCCTCTGGAGTTGCTGACGTTTGCCCACTCATTGCCATGGAGTTTTTTGAGCAGATCTATATTTGCATAGCCAAATTTGGCCTGTAGCAGATATGGTAATGCTGTTATACTCTTGGTTTTTTTAACAGGGAAAAGTGTTCCTCTGTGTGTGCCTCTGTGTGTATTTGCAAGTACAGATGTTTTAACAAAATACATCTCATTATGTTTCAGTGCTATGGCAGTATACCAAATAAATACATACTGAAGTCAGAAAACTCAGAGACCAGGTTCTGTGCATGTAGGAGAGAGGACTGAAAAAACCATCATAGTGTCCAGGAGACACAGATAGGCTTCTATGAAGTTTCACTTATTGTTAGCCTGAGGGGCTAATTTTTTATTTTTTCTATTTTGGAAGGAATTTACTTGGATTTATCATTCCATGTTAGAAGATATAAAAAAGCTGGGGAACTTTATGCATACTCGTTTTCCAGTAAAATTATTTTTAGAGCTCACAGAGCACCTCAATGCTGTTTTCAGAGCATCTCAGTGCAAAATTTTCACATATTTCTCTACTGTGAAATGAGATCTGAGGTAGCTATAATTTTCTGTTGCCAGAGATTCATTTCTTGCATGAGATCCTTTGAATGCTGTGGCTTTCTCACAACACTAAGAACTTTACGTTTTAGTCGAGGCTTGTTACTTTGTACAAGTAGTCAGGTACATCACCATGTAGTACATATTGTATGCCTACTGATAAGGAGCTATGAATTACAGTTCTTTAGACTTCTTTCTGCTCTGGCTTTCTGCCTCAGCATTTGTAGTATAGTATTACACTGTACATTATGATCATCCCACTACCTGCAGCAATTTAGTTAACAAAACAGTTTTGTATGTGTGTTTCTACTGTATACGTTAACTAGTAGTTTTTCAGTCAATTATAAAGATCAGCTATAAAGCTATATAGGTGATATATTTAGCCCCAGTTAAATGACTGTAAGGAAAAAGGACAAATAGAGATGTGAAACAGAACTTCAATGCGATTGTTCCTCACAAGCACTTTTCCACTTACACTGACATACCTGAAGCACAATTGTGGTCCAGTTACAGTACTGGTTCTAGATAGAAGCATCGTGAAATACAGACTGCAGACATTCCTCTTATTCACATAACTGTGCTTTCAGAAGAGTAAATACTATGAAAGTCTGTTCAAAACCTTCATATGTTCGCATATACAAATCTGTTACAATATTTCGCTGCACACAGCTGCCTTTGCCTACACAAAGCAGATACATACTTTCCAATGGAGAAAAAAAAATCAGTGGATGGAATTCAGTGCAGGCCACGACTTCTAATCATGACTAACATTTTGTGAAACATGGCCTGCTATTGAGCTAAAAGACTATATTCACAGTTTCACATCTGAACTAAACCAGTTATTTTTTCTCTATATACAAATAACGTTAGAAGTTTTTTAACAGTTTTAATATTTGGGCAGACAGTGTGCAAATACTGAAATTTCACTGGATGAAGTTTCCATATAGGTTAAATAGCTATTAACTGTTGTTTGGTTTTGTTTTTCTCCTTAACTGGTATTAGGCAAATCAGAATTTACTTTTTTATATCTATTTTTTGTTAAAATATTTTTAAACACAACTGAAGAACAAATTCTTGCTTTGAGATTAAAAAAAGAGATTATTTTTGTTGCGTTCAGCTAAAATCAGAACTTTTTTGTAAAAGGTCTAACGTGGTATGTTTAAATCCTTAGCATGGACAGCAAATATCTCAAGTTCATTATAACAGAGAATTATGGAAAAACATAGGTACAGACAAATATTTGAAAAGCTGTATCAGTCTTTTCTCTGTAAAAAAAACTGCATTTAAAGAAAAGAATGCTTGTGCATCAGCCATCTAACATAAAAAAAAAAAATTCATTATCTATGGGATTTAACTAGCTGGTCCCAACAATATATCTCCAATACTTTTTCACAATTGAATTATTAAACAGTTTTAATTAACATGTATGAAAATCAGTATGCAGAAAGAAAGAATACTTTCACAAATAAAGTGCTTTAAATCCGTTAACCAACACTGATAAATGTGGTGATTTGAGGTTGGGTTGATGGACAGTCATTTAGACGAATAACGCTTCTCGAAATTTACATATTTAAACCGCGGGGAGAGACGGGAATCTCTTTCTTGCTTCCAGTCTTTGGACAGGTAGTTGTACTTAGTTGCTTGGCCTGGCGGGGCTGGGCCACAGCCCTGCCCTGTGTGGGCCAGCCCCACGGCACGGCTTGGTAAGATTTTAGCCCCTCTTACTCCGTGCTGGCCAGTCCACGGCTTGGCTTGGCCAGGCCAGCCGGGAGAAAGTCACCTCGGAACAGTAAGCAGCCACATGGCTGAAACTGCCTTCTTTAATTGAGGTCGGGACCACGCAGCGAACTTCATCTAGCCACTGCCTGGCAGAGATCATGTGATTAACAGAAACAGATAAATTCCAGCTGCAAGAGCACAGGTAAAGATTAACTCCTTCAGCGTTGTAAATTCTTCAGGAAAATGAAACCTGCAGACATCAACTCTTTCTCAGATTAAAGGAAAGGGAAAGGTAAAGGTACATGAATAGACACCATGACAGTGACATCAAAGTCAGTGAAGAAAGAGTTGAAACCCAGAGGGAGGAAATAGAGGAGATGCTTCAAAACCTAGATGCTGAAATTCTTTTGTAAAGCTATGGTGATGGACTATGATACATCAGAGAACTCCTTGTAATTTCACGATAAGCATGGGGGAATAGAACGTTCAAACTGCCACAAGCAAATACGCCTGTGTTGAAATAAGTAGATGTTGAAGTAGCTGTCATCTAATAAGTAGCCTGAACAGAGAGAGATAGTGATGAAGTGAAGACCCTTGCTCCCAGGGAAGAAGAAAACTTCTGTTCCTAGAGATGAAGATAATCCCAGAGATAAATGAAGAGAACCTTTGCTCTTGAACCACTCATTCTTAAAATAGTACCCCATTAGCTAAGATTAAACCCTTGAAAACAGTTTTGGGGAAAGCTGTAAGTCGAAAGAATGGACTCACATGCAAACAAAAAACACTCTGGGTGGCTGTTGTGCTGTGACATTGAGGCCATGAGAAGACTGTTTCTGGTGGAGAAGTCCCATAGCGTGGGCAAAAGAGACTCCTCTCCCTAAGTGAACTGATAAAAGACTATTATAGAGGTGGTAAACTGACTGAAATAATCCCAAGTTTGTGTCTTTATGTTGTAAGTGGGAGGAGGGAGGAGGATGGGAGGAGGAGAAGTGTTCTGAAGTTTATTCTGACCCTTATTATTCCTTTTTCTTTTATTTCTGTCAATAAACTTCTTTATATTCTTTAAAGTTTAGAGCCTGCTTTGCAATTCCTCCTAATTCCTATCTCACAGAAAATAAAAATGAGAACAAAACCACTACACTTAATTGGTGTTTCTGCCCAGTTACTAACTGAACCTGCTACAATAAAGTACATAATTTTTTGCAAATATCCATTACTTTATTGGAAAAAACCAATAGCATATTAAGGACATAAATCTCTGCACCATTACAATGTGCACTCTTAATAGAAAATGTTAAAATAAAATATTAACTATCAGTGAAAGTACATGCTTGCCATGTTGTATATGATTACTGTATTTTCTTCTTTCATGTTTGTTTTTCAGGTACCTGAAAGAAATCAATAATTTCCAATACATTCTGAAACGAGTTTATCTATTGCTCATTTTTAATTTGCTGCCTGGTACAATGTTATCACAAAGCATACCATTGTAAATAAATATCTTCCGTGTAAAGACAGCAGCTGGAGCTAAATGCCTTGATTTTTAGTATAATGGATTTACCCAAAAAAATATAGAGTTCAAAAAAATTGGATTTTAATTCTAACAAATGGAGAACCTTAAGATAAAGAAACAAAACATACCTTTCCATTGTAATGCAAGCCTCTCTGTAACTCAGCCGATTGCAAAGGATAATCAAAGAAAGGCATGAGGATGATGATCTGACAGTAGCCTATTTCTTCCCACAGATAATGCTCTGGAGACTGGGAAGACAATGAAAATCTGTCGGATTCTGTGAGAAAGTACACTATCCCCTGGATTAAAAATCAAATCAAACCAAAAGAATTTCACTCTCTCAAAAACATACCTACCTCAAGAATCAGCCAAATCAAAGTAGTGTTTGTAGCCCCTACAGACAAGTCTGAGCTGCTGACTTCCTGAGTTGTATCAAATGCTTATGCTTGCTGAGACTTTCAGCTGATGTTGCTCTGTATACTGCTACTGATGCTCAAGCATTTTTAAAAGTAACTCGGGTTTGTCTTCAAGCTATAACCAGATATCTCAGCTGCAGCAGAGGCAGAGAGGAAGCTAAAGAATGGAACATCTGTGAAAATTAAGTGTGTAGGCAGCCGTTTCTAATCAATCTCAGGGCATGTCTACACTGTCAGACTAGCATGATGGAGAGATACTGAAACTAACAAAGTTCTGGAATGAGAACAGTAACAGCATGTGCGAGTATCTACATGGATGCAAACTGCCTAGTAATGTAGCATTTATTATATGCTTTCAATATAATCTTAACTGTATTTTTCTACGGCAAATAAATCAGGAAGAAATACTCTGGTGAGGAGAGTCTTAACAGCTACAACAAGTCCATGTCTGAGGAGAAAAAACTCTTGGGAAAAGAAGAATCTGAATGTGGGAGAATTTGGGCCAAAAAGAGCTGGGCCCTAGTGCCATAAAAAAACCTCTGGGCTCTTTACAGTGAAAGAACAGTAAAAATGCTTTGTAGTGCTGTATTTCCCCACTCCTTTTCTTACTAAATGCCTGCCCTTCCCACATGTTCTCCCTTCCCCGCCCCTAGTCCTGGCCACTCCCTTGGGTTTTCCCTCTTGGTTATGGTACCCCAACTCCGCCCAGGTACCGCCCCTGTGCCCTGAGACCATTAGTCCATGTGCTCTCTCCACCCCCCTCGTCTACATGTAAAGCCCCAGACTCCTTGCTATGTCACCTTTCTCCTTCTGGGAACTTGTGTTCACCATGTGAGTAAAGCTCCCCTGGGGTCCCATGCAGGGAACCTTTTCACCTCCTTTACTGTCACCGTGTTGTGGAGCCGACAGCCGGAGCATGAGCGCAGGGCAGCCTGGAAGGGCTGAGGGAAGCGGAACAGCCGCTCTCCCCAAGGCAGCCCCGCAGCGCTGTCCGGGAAGGTTTGCGGTTTGCCATGGCAATGCAGAAACTACAAACTGCAGCAATGCTTTGCAAAACAGATGCTATGGGGAAGTGAGATGAAAAATAAATGGATGGGAAGGAGAAAATGGAATATCTTTTCATCAACTACAATGGTCTTTGTTCCTGCCTCCCTCTTGCTGTTTCTGAGGTGATTGGGTCACTCCTGTCCACAGAGCAGTAACTTGATGACACTAATAAAGTAGTGATAGCTTCCTCTGGAGTCTGTATCTGTCTCCCTCTAGCAAAACTTTCCATTGGAGGGCTGCCCTTTTGGCATTTCATATCATCTTTTCTCCTTACAGTTTTACAGTTCAAAATGTTTCTCAAAAGAAGTTCATGAATTCAAATGATTTTGTTACACACTTAGTGTAGTCTGGGGGTGTATTATTTCTGAAATGTTCTTCCTCTGAAGTTCCGGAAGTTCGACCATATTACTAGTGAAGTCAGGACTTTTTTTGAAGCCCTGATAATCAGTGTGGGCAGCCTGGAGTGTGTTTGTAATAGTTTCTGAGCTGTTGATAAATATTACCAGTTTGCAGTCTCCAGAATCAGTGCATATTCTGGGCAGAGTGAAAAAATAAAGAATTTTCCAGGTAATACCACCATACATGCAGCAAATCTTTTAATTTTGAATAGTTAAGAAAACAGCTTGATGGCTGGCATATCAAAGACTTTATATTTGTAACTCTGAATGAGTAAATTACTACATGAATTTCTTTTTAAAAATATGTAGCAATTTCTCCATTTTGTCCTGCAAGAATTCACGCACTCCAAAGAAGCCCTAACCCCTTGCTGAACTTTGTGAAAAGAAAATACAAAATTTCCTCTGACCAGATAGTCCTATGAGAAGCCAAGTGATTCAAATATGCCAGGATGTGGTTCTAAACATTTTCAAGTCAGAAAATAATTTTACAAGACTTTCATGCTTCATGTCCAAACACACTTGCCAAGATCAATTGAAGAGATAATTCTGTCCTCTAAACCACAGAATCGTACTCAAATCAGTGCCATGACTGCTATTCTTTTACTCAGTTAAGAAAATACAGAAAGAAAGTATTTTTCTGAAAACTGGGTTAAGTTTGGGATTGTTGTGGGTTTTGCACCATGTGTAGATAGAGGTTGGCGAGAATATGACTGAAGTAGCATTCTGAGCATTTCTCTAATTTACTCTTGCATCCTTCAACATATTTTATAAAACACTGGAAGCATGCTGGGACTGTTAACAAAATACCTTTTCTGAGTGAATAAATTCTGCTATGGTCTAGCAATCTTTAAATGTTGCATCTTCAGGTAATTAATCCACCTTTGCTATTATTTTATAATCTTCAGTCAAGCTGAATTTAATGACCTGGCCAGTTATTTCTATGCCCCAGAGGGAAAAAAAGAGCAACCTAGAGAGTGTTTATACAAAAGATTTTAATGTACCAAGACATTGTATATTTTACTCTACCTTGTTTTCATTCAGACAATACTGTAATTCATATCTTTTATTACCTGATAAATTTTGGCATGGGCCCCAAAACCTTATGTGAAGCCACCTGTGAAATGACAGTGGCAGAGAGCACTGGGCTCAGTAAAGTACGCTTTCTCACCCCAACAGGATGTTCTTCCATCTGCCACAGAGGAACCCTACACAAAACTGCGTACGAAACTCAGATATTCAGCCATGACCAGAGTCAGGGCCTCCCTCATTTTCCCAAGGATAACTTGAGAACTGCCCAAATGATGAGCGGTACACCTACAGCTCTTACAGAGTGCTAGCCCTTTGGCTTTTCAGTCATAGCTCCTTCTTTCACTCGAAGTCTCTGTGACACTACTGGCAAGGCCTCAAGATAAGAACTGCCAGGAGATTGAAATCTTCCATCTGTAAGCCATAGGGAGAGTCTAGAACTGCCTTGCCAGGCGTAGTGCTCCAGCTGGCTGCTCCCCATACATGAATGCTTCTGTCACCATCAGACCACTTGGAAAAGCACCCAGTGTGGCTGTGCTTGCTCATCCAACCAAATTCTGCCCTTCCTCTCTCGCCACAGTGAAAACAGGCTGCTTCAGACAGAAGGAATATTTCTGAGCTACTAGTGCTAGAACAACCTTCCCCAAAAACACAAACCCCAATACAATCCAGAAGGAAAAGTCTGTAAAGCTTACATGAACTTCCTATTTTGTCTCTACTGAATGCAAACCATTCCTCAGGCTGTTCTCTTCCCCTAACATTGAGCATACACTACTGGTCTTGGCTGCAGTTTCAGCAAGCTATGAGAGAAGCAAGATAATTCCTGCAAGCTGGATCAGCTGCAGTTCATATTTTGCTCCTCCACAGAAGAAATACAAGTCAGCGTATCCTATGTTGTCCCAGGTAGGCACAGTTTTACGACAGA
This sequence comes from Platysteira castanea, assembly GCA_013397175.1. Classification (NCBI taxonomy): domain Eukaryota; kingdom Metazoa; phylum Chordata; class Aves; order Passeriformes; genus Platysteira; species Platysteira castanea. The sequence goes on from VYXC01007720.1 coordinate 24,574, forward strand.
CACAAGCAACCTTATGGAAAACCCTCCACTGTCTTCTTCATTATAAGAATGCCTTGCTTCCTTCACACTCCTGTTACATCCTTGATCTCTACTGTGAACATGTCCACTCATGGGCACTACAGTGTTCATTAAAACATTTAGCAATGATCACAAATAAAATTTCCAGAGATGCATTGAAATAATGTCAACAGGTATGGAGACTCAGGATGGGAAGACTCAGGAGCTTGAGAATGGAAAAGAAGATTGAAAGGGGGAAGAAGCCCAGGCCCAGTATTCCTTAAGGATTGTTTTCTAGACTGCTGGACGTACATGCTAAATAAATTTGAAAATTAAGCTGAGTAGTTGAAGAAGCTTCCTCTGCTGGAATTTGTATTGGAAGCAAAGCCACACAGCAGTATAAATGTAACCATACTTCTTCCTGTATCCTGGATTGCACAATAGATAGTATTATTCGCAATACCTGACACTTTTTGAATGACTGAAAGGTGTAACCATCTTAGGAAAGTATAAGTGATAAGGTTTGTTGTCCTTTTCCACATCTGAACAAATCTCAAACTCTGATGATATGGCCATTATTAATTAAATGAGTTTGTAATGGAGTGCAAACACTTAAGCTAATGCTAGTCAGTGATGGACAATACTATCAATAGGGATAATGTTGTTCAGCAGCCAAATGCAATTCGATTCTGACAGGTAGTCAGTTATAATGTCAATCATAACTGTTTCAAAATGTCAAGCATAAGTAAAGAAAACACAAGCAGAACAGTTATCATTCTTGAAAACTGCATGGCATTTTTAAGGACAGCTATTGCCTTTTTAAATTTCAGCAGCATTAAACTACAGAACAGCTGCTCTGTCACAAAGTGTGCTGGTTTTGAAACATTCTTGATGGTTCTGAACTGTGGAGATGTTTATCTGTCTTGCTGAAACACATCATAAAAAGTATTCTTCCAGTTGGTTGCTAAGTGCCATATTTTGGAAGCACAATCTGAAAGTGAACTCACAAGACATAATCACCATCTGTATTTTTCCTTTACTTAAACAGAAAAAAAAATCCTTTCCATATTGTAATTAACATCATCAATGTTACATAGCAGTAATGGATCCTTCTTGTACTTTTTTAGCTTTCTCCTCTGCAAGCTGTTACAATACTCAAAACAGAACCTAGTGAAAGAAAATACTAATTCACTTTAAATAAAACTATGGGTTACAAAAGAGATGTGAAGGTAACCTGCTCCACATTTGCAAGCATTTTGACACAAAGCAAACAGACACAACACTTGGTGTATAATTCCAAGTCAAACCCAAAGGTACAGACCAAGCTGAAAATAGATTTTGCCAATTCTATGCTTTGTTTTGCAAAACACTGCTTCCTGTAGATGGTTCATGAAAGTGGGTGAGAGAAGAATGAGATTGTTACCTGTGGGGTTTTCAGTAATGAAGTTTGTCCTTAGCTTGTTGTAACATGTCAGCTGAAAGTTGTAGAGAAAGTGTGAAGAAATGAACAGTTTTCTTACTATAAGCATAAATGTTTTGCTTCAAAGGAGCACGTAATCGTCATAGTACATTATAACACAAGAAAGATTTTCTGATGAGCTCTAGGGCTTTAAATATTTAAAAAGAAGACAAGTAGCTAAATTGGGACTTGCGCTGAAGATCAGTATCGCAGTCAAGAACTATCATCTAAAAATTCTATCTTTACACATCTTTCTTTCCACTGCTTTAAAGTTCCCAGGCAATCCATTTTTTTCAGTCAAGAAGCTCAATATTTTTCTTATACCCCAATTGCTCTGGTTCTGATCCTGATCCCTCATCTAGCTGCTTTTTTTGAGAGGATCATTACAACAGGTAACATGTTTAAACTACTTTTGTCTGTTTTTAGTCTGAGCCAACAGCTTTTACATGCTGTTAGATTCAGCACTTATACAGATGTGGAAGTACCAGGTCATGTATCCTTTTGTTATCTTAAAGGATTAAATGTCTGTTCAACATTTCCCTGAGGAAAACAGTATTCACCATTAAATGATCCATTCTAAACACTAAGTTTTTGTGTGGGTTTCTTTAAAGTTTTGTTCAGTGCAGAAAGGAATTCAAAATTTTTGAGCTGAGAGGAAAGGATGAGAATACACTTCTACATAGCCTTTGCCTTAGAGTATGTGACTAGAATGGAAGCAAGGAATTTTACTGAGGGACTAGTTATTGAGTTCCCTCAGTTTTAGAATCTTTCTCCACCTACTAGGTTACCTGTAGGAAGTCCTGCTAATTCTTGTGTGGTTTCTGATGTAGTGAATTTGTAAAAATTTTATCAGAATTTGAGACCTCCAGCATGGAAGTATTTTGCATTCACATTTATCTATAGATGTGCATAAGGCAATTCATTCAAGGACATCACAGAGATTAGTCCTAGTCCTTCAAGAGTAGAGGGAAATAAATTGTAATGGGAGTCAGTCAGAGAAATCTGCTCTGGAAAGCAGGCAAAAATGATTGTACCATCCCAAGGATAGCAACTTATATATTTCAGTCTTGTTGCTTTGCAGCAACATCAAGTGTCGTAACAGCAACAGAACACAAATTAATTTACACACAGTTTTTAAGCTGTTGTGTGATGGAAGTTTTGTGAAGTTGGAATGAATCAGCAGAGATAGGAAAGCTAGACCAGGGACACTTTAGGGGTCAGTAAATCTCTTGTACTCATCTACATGGCTCTTCCGCAGTCAATTTGGGCCCTTTTTGGGGGACACCTACCTTGGTTCTATCACACCTGTGTAGTGGAACACACAACATAAGTAGATACAGGGCTAAAGAACAAAATTATTTCCCTGCAATCCTGAGAACATAATCTAAATCACACAGAGAAGGGGACTCTAGACACACCCAACTCCTCAGCACTTCTCTATTGCTTAACAGTCCTTCTGCCTTCTTGGTATTTTAGATCTTTTTTCTCAACTGATTAGCTCTCCCCGTGCACAGCAAAAAGAACCTTACACTAGGTGCTGTTATTTCCCTGAGGCCCAGATAGCCTTTCAGTATGTCTTTTACTTTTATATGCTGTAGTATTCTAAGGAGAGATAGCTTTATGGTGTGCAGGAGTTTCTTTGTCCAGATTCCTATGAAGTAACTAAGATATTGAATAGTAAGTATTCCAATGCTCTCAGTGCTCTTCACTTACTGACAGAAAAACTTATTTCCACCACTACACAAGAACCCTACTCCTAAAATATCTGTGAAGTCAGGAAAAGAAAAATCAACAGATTAATATCTATTAGGACTAAGTAAAGTCGGTAATAACTACATAGAGAGACAAAGCATTTCTCTGCACAGTCTTCTAAAAAAGGGAAGAAAGAATAGAAATAGAAATAGAAACAGAAATAGAAATAGAAATAGAAATAGATTACACTTACAAAGAATGGAAAACTCCTTTTTAGACTTTTTACTGATTCTCTTCTTGGCTGTTAAAGGAAAGAAAGCGATAGCATAATATAGAAACTTTGAAGGTCTCTAAAGATCCTTTAACACATTGTTTTTTAGAAAATTTAAACTCTACATAGCACTGTAATAAGTTTGTGTCTTCCTGTCATCTAGCCAGAAGAACTCAATATAAAATCCTATTCTTTTTTCCAGTCAGAATAGGAAATCTAATTAAGAATTCCAGGGAAAATTACCTTAATACTGGCTACCACACCATAGCACTTATTTTCTGGACAGCTGTTATTGTTTACTTTGAGCTATTACAATACCTCTGGCTATCCACCTAGGAGAACATTCATATATGCAAAAAGTACATATTTTTTTTTAAAAGACAACATTTCTGAAGATGCGTATTTGGCACCTGATGACCAGCTTGATCTCAGCATGAACAGTGAGTGTGATACAATATTTCCAGACATGACTTATTGGTAGATTAAATTGAGATTTAATAGTTTGGGGATTTTTCTTTACTGAGGGTGGTAAGGAGCTGAAGTTAGGACGTTTCATCATTCTGTTGATCTCTGATCCAATATTCTATCCAGGTGAACTTTTGCATAACATGGCCTCAGTTATCTGCCTATCCTTGCAGCAATCTCAGCTACTACTTTTAGACAAATTCAGCCCAGAAGCTTTTTCTTGATATGAGCCTTTGGTTCTGGGTTTAATCCTCTTGTGTAAAATAAGCTCATTGATATTGTCTTGGCTTTTAGTGGATGCTTTACAGCACTGCAAAACTTTTCTTTGTGGCATAGATTGGCAGCCTGATGAAGAGAAGCCCAGAGCAAGAACAGCAGGAGTGTTGGAAGATCAGGATTTGTACTGGCTGGCTGTGCTGGAGAGCTTGTACAGCACATTTGCATAATTTGCTGTGGAAATTACTCAGTTCTCACAAATATTTTGAAAAGAAAAGAGATTTCTGGATATTAGTGGATTTACAAGTAGTATCCACTAATCTCATGCTTTGAGATTTAGGTTTGCAGAATACTAGTTGAATAAAGGGATTTTACTCATTAAACCCAGGAAACAGACTTTGAATAGAAATGCAAGAGCTTTTTGTTGTGACTGTGTAAAATCAGGGTGAATGGGACATGTTTCCAACTTGAAATCATGTTTTGTGTAGTAATAATAATAAAATAATAAAAAATAATAATATAATAATGATCACAGGACATTTTTTCAATAATTTTGTTAAAAGATGAATGCCAAGGAAAATTTAGAAAGATTGAAAAGAGGGAGTGAAAAAGTTAGTTTATAGCTTTTTGCTTATACAGACACTGCTTTTGGAAATTAAGGTAGACTTTTTAAAGGTAGCACAGTGCCTTATTCAGTGCACTCTTCAGGATCTAACCTGGGCAAAACTGATACAGAGTATGAGAAGAACTGGAAAGGAATTGAATGAAATTGAGGCATGTGTTGCTATGAGATGCTATGAAGGGCAAATATGAATTAACTCAAAAAGGTGGTAGAGAAAACAGTAATAAAACTTGAAATTCCATGGTCTAGATAAAACTCCAGATCTTAACTGAGTGATTACCTGAAGGTCTAGCACCAGTCATGAGGAATGTTTTTATTTCCCATTCCATATAAATTTTCCCTATTCATTTGTTCCTGACCACTGTGCATATGCTGGCAGCTCAGTCCTAGCACAGGAATCCTAACGCCCTCGCTGGCTAGCAGGAGCCTTTCTAGTAATCACAAACAGAACACTGTAGAAAGCTTCCTCAGACCGGCAGGCTTCAGGTCTTGCATAAAAGCAGGCTGCAAATTCAATGGTTTAGGCATAAAATGTGCAGAGATAAAAGAGCAGGATTTGTCCTTCTTTTTTCCCTTTATTTCTGAGCATACAACACCCAAAAGAGAGGAGAGAAAGGGGATTTTTTCTTGGGGAATCAGTTCCTTATTATATAGGGTCCATGGTAGGAGAAGATGTTGGGGATAGGGTCATCTTGTGCCCAATAATTGCCAAGATTTTGTATCTACATCCATAAATGATTCGGAGAAATCCGAACCCCCATCACGGGAAGGACAAAAGAAAGCCGCGTGTTACTCGTATGTTTTGATAACGTCACAGCTCACGTGTAGGACGGGTCTCCACTCTGAGGAGGTTATGCGCACCTGGCGCAGCCGTTTGAATTGCGCAATCACATGCCGATGTCTTGTGACTTCATGTGGACGTGTGAGGCTGCACGGATCCACGCCGGCACCAACGCCGGCACCAACGCCGCCACCCGGACCGCTGGAGCCCGCGCCGCGCCACCACCGCCGCTCCGCAGCATCGAGGGCGCCGCCGGTCCCGGCGCTCGCCTAGGGATGCTCCGCGGTGCCGGTACCAAGCTTCCCCTCCGGGCCACCTGCGCCGGCACCGCCATCTCCCCGGCTCCCAGCTCCGCTGTGCCGTGGCCGCCTGCACCACCACCGGTCCCACCCGGCTGCTCGGCGCCATTGGTCCGGCCGCCGCCGTGCCAGCCCTGCTGCTCCGGGACCGCGGGGCACACCGCAACAGACCACTATAAGAGAAAGGATACTAGGCTACATGAACTTTGATGCGACCGAATATGACAGTTCTTACGTTTTCTGTTACTCTTTGCCTTCATATCAGGGAGCTTCCTAGTTAAGCTAGTTTTGATTTCTTGTTTGTTTGTGACTGTCTGCAGATACCTTTCAAATCACAGATACCACAAAGTATTCATATATTCAAGGCAATTTACTCTGCATATTTTGAGGTGGTGGGGCAACCATATTTCCCCCAAATAGCTGAATGAATAGCAGAGTAGTGACTCAAGGAGGATTTGCAAATTACTTCTATATATTTTGCCATTATGTATCACCAGCTACAGATTATAACCTACAACAAGAAAAGCATCTAAGGGCTTCTAAGTATCAAAATGATATCATCAGGTAAGCCCTAATAGGATTCGTTGGTCATGAATTAATCTGCCCAGCTCTTTGCCAAATGAAGCATGATCCCAGTTTGTTCTGCAGCAGAGCTTGGAAAGGATAGCATAGCCAATATGTTGTCAGTGGGATAGAAGATGAAATATGATGAAGATTATGGGCATTGTTTCAGTCTTTGTGACAATTTGTAATTTAAAATTTCCTCAACAATTATATAATCTCTCCTGTGTACTGCAGCAGACTCAGCCTTTCTGTTCTTTCTCCCTGGTTAGAGTTTCTCCATATGTATTTAGAAATGAAATTTGGAATTTCAACCCTGTTTAGGAGAAAAAGTGAGCTGTTATCCTCACAAGCTCCTGTACAGGCATTTGCTTGGAAAAACTTTTTAGACCATTTACTTTTCAAATCTAGTTTTTATTTATCACAGAGCAATCACAGAAACTATGAGATACTAAAAAATACCTGTTGTAGGACATGTATTAAAAAAATACATGTTGTAGGACAACATAAAAAAGAGAAGTTGGAGCCACACCAAGGACACTTGGTGTGAGAAACACTTCCCTAAAGGCAGATCTTTCCTCAGACTCAGCAGCAGTGAGCATTTCACATTTGCCCATTTACGGAGGATTATGAGATTGTTTCTGTGCAGCTGACTTTCACAAAAGGTTTTTTCCAAGGCTGGAATTTTTTACCTTCTTCTACAGCCTTGAAAGTAGCTTTCCCAGATGATCCTAGCAGTCATATCTCGCCTAATCAATCTCCTAGCACTAGAGAAGCCATGGCAATTAATGGCATATTGGTCTACCCTGGTTTTGCCTGAGAAATAGAGTTCTATAATTTTCCAAGGACTGGAAATAGGTTTTTTCTACCCAAAATCTGATTTTGAATAGAGGTAGAGTAAGGGAAATGTAACATTCCGTGAAATATAGGAAGTAAACTTTATGGCCCTCAACCCTTTTGCTCAGTGTTTTGGGGAAAACACTGAGGAGAGCAAAGGTTTTGTTTGTTTATTCTCAGGCACAGATACTTTACACAAGAAAAAGCAAGAATTGTTATTTTGGGGTAGGTAAAAAAGAAATAGAGATATGGGGCACGTGAAGTGTCAGCAGATTAAATCCTTCTGTTTATTGTGCAGATGGAAGAGAATACCTTTTACTACTTGACTTTTCTGGATTCTGAATTTAAGAGTTTGTTAAACAGTCATCATAAGCAGAAAATGCCTCTGAGAGCACATGGTGAAAATCACTGGTGTGACACAATATATTTATTTAATCATCATAACTTATACTGGATATCAGGGCTGGAAACCATAGCTTGAAGAAATGCTAAAAGGAAAGAAGTATATTCATTTTAAATATATATATATGCCAGGGGTTCACAGCAGGCATGAGATTTTTCTGTGGGAGTGAAAAGGAAAATTGTACATCATATATTCCAATCGTGTCACTCTGAAAAATTGTAACATCCTATTAGATCTCTGGCTTAACAATATGGAAACAATGCAGACAAGGCCTTGTTTGAAGACAACTGTGTGTCACTTTATGTAATGCCACAGGAACTTTGCCTTGTACCAGACACTCTGGTATAAGTTCTGACTTCTGGGAATATACAAAAATATAGCAATAAAATACAAATTTGTTTACTCTGAGGAATTTTTTTCCTTTTATGTTATTTGGAAGTGCATGTACTTTTTATGCTGATGGTTTCCCTGGGTGTTGTTACAATTTGAAGCAAAAATAAACTCCTACTTTTCTGAGAATACAGATTCATTTTCAAATAAAAATGCATTTAATTTTGAGAAAAAAGAACTCTTTCAGGGGGCAAAATTAGAGAAAAAAGTTTCAATTTTCCTAATTCTATAGTTATAAAATTGTAATAAAACTCAATAATTTGCAAATCATAGAACATCACATAGTCCATTTTGCAAGACAAGCTTCATAAAGAAAATACTGTACATCTTTATTCATTACATTAGACAAAAGAGATACGAAACACAGACCTGAAGTAGACTACGTCTTGTACACTCTACAAGAAGTAAACTATGCCTGGTAGTTCATTTTATACATTCGAAAATCCAACAAGGTCAGTGATTCTTTATAAAGGCCCTCATTCAAAATGCTATACATCTGAGGATTGTGTGCATAGTTATGATCAGAATGAGATTTATATTTGCAACTGCTATTATTCCATCCCCAGTTATCTAAAAATCATTCTACTCCACTAAAATGAATATTTCCTTTCTCGTGTTAGTACAAGGGTTTGTGTCTCACTGGTTTATTCTTCAGCGGTTTTTCTGTATGTACCACATAAAGGACCATAGGTCTCACACAGTACAGTTAACATTTTTAAATGCTGTTTCTGCATATTCAGGTTTGGTTCTCATGGGTTTAATTGTATGCATGGGGAGTTTTTACTTTCCTCGTGGAGACTGAAGAGATGAAGCAAGAGATTTTACATTACTTGTGGAATGCTTTTTGCATCTTTTAAACAATGGTGATATGCATTACTGGAAGAGTTGTCATTTCCAGTTGTAATCGATTTGCATGGCTGCCATGGTGTAACATGTAAAATCACAACAGCAGGGAAATATGGGAACAGGCATGTCACTACTGTGCTTAATCTGGGATTGTTTGTTCATCATATTTTAAAGTTTAAGTTGCACTTGTCAGTTGGGATCATGGACTGTCTGATCCATTAACTACCCCCAAGCTTTTCACTTTCTAGAGTCTCTTGGCATCGTTGCAGTGTGGTGAATTTACTGGAGGACATTCTTGCCCTTCAGGGTTATGAAGACTGCAGGAAACCCTCCCTTGGTTATTCTTGTAGAGGGTCAAAGAAAGAGTTTCAGTGTACTTTAAATACCTTAAAAGAGAAGTGGGTGTGGATCACTAGCAATGTTGCTGCTGCTGACATGTCAGTCACTCCACAAAGTTCCCTGCCTTGTTCCAAATGTCATCTTATTTCCCACACATTCTTGAATACCCAAACTGATCCTGCACTTTTCAATACTGAATCAGACTGACACAGTTTTTCCTGAATATGCAGTTCTAATCTGTCTGACTCCCTGCTACATTGAATATCATTTTGGTATGTTAGCAAGTGATAGTAATATCAATCTACTTCGTATCACTAGCTGGTTCCACTTTAGGGGATGCATGGCTAACAATAATGTTGGTAACAGCAAGCTGTCCGTACAAGGCAGATTAAAGAAGATGCAAACTATTTATATGCATCTTCTGTAGTTGTATGATTTCTTACCAGTTGTATGAGATCTTACCAGAATTCTTACTAGTTCTTCCTAGCCAGAACTCAGGCACTCCCAGTAATTTGGTAGAAAAATGTAGAGGTAAACAAGAGAGATGAGTATTGCTAATCATTCCGTTTCCTTGATTTTATTTAAATATAAAAATTCTCTGAAGCAACAGTAGTAGGAACAAATGAAATAGGGTGATCCAATCAATGCTGGAATGTTTATGGCTTGTTTATGACTTTAACTAATGTTTTAGAAAGGTCCCATGTCCTCTGGCAATGGACTTATTGAAAACAACATATAGCACACTTTCAGTCAAGCACATTTTCACTGCCAGGTAGCACTGACTTTCATTCCCCTCAAAGCTCCGTGTTTGCATTTGTTTGAGTTTCTGCCCCACAGCTGAAAACTGTGGGTGCACCATCACAGCTGGCTTTTTGCTGATGGTTCAGCAGGGTGAGTTTATGCCGGCTTAGGATAACCAGTTGTTCCCTTCTCTAGAACCTGATCTTTACGAGTTGTATGATACAATTCAATAACCTCAGCTTTCCCCTTGTAGGAAACACAAATTTGATGTCTCCTAAAGCACTGCACCAAGGCACAGAAGGAGGCAGGGCAAACAGGGGTAGTTAGAGTTTTTCAGGCACCTGGAGACATCTGGTTCTTCCATTGCCAACCTCCTCGCATCACAGCTGGAACCTGAGCACCCATCTCTGGGAAGGCCACAGGGAGGAGACCAGGAGGCAATCGGAGTTGGCTGAGAGGTAACCAAGTGAGGAGGAAGCAGCACTGGATCGTTCCTGACTTCCTAGCAATATGTGACTGTCCTTTCAAAGCATTAGAGACAATAGATGGAAATGGAAAGAAAACCCAGGAGCTCTGCATTCCCATTTTGCTAATTCACACTTTGCTTTTGTCTTGCTCTCTACTTATAAACAGAAAAAAATTCAAGGCATAAACAATTTTTTTATGTAGTAATGCAACATGCCTATTTCTCATCTGAGTATAATAGTTTTAATGTAAAGGTGATGACATCCTTACTAGAATAAAAGTAAAAATCCAGAAACACAGAGGTGAAATACAAAATATCCTTCAGGACAGGAGTCAAGGAGGGGAGGAGAAAAAACTAAATAAGAATTATTTGTTTGCAATGAAAGGAAGAAACACATATAATATTTGATAATACATTATTTTCTTTATTTCAATTTTTTAAAAAAAATCAGAAATTACTTTGAACGCTTAAAAAATTAGGTACAAAATATTAAAAATAAAAGCAAATTTTAAATTTCTGTTGACTCATTAAACAAGCAGTTTTATTGTGCTCAGGACAGACATTACTGCAATGCTAAAATCCCTGCATTTTACAAACTCACACATTTCACAAGTCCCCACAAAAAAGTTAAAGATGAACTGTGAAGCACATTTCTCGGGTTCAGCAAATCAAGATTTGGACCAGAAAGAAGCTCCAGAGTTGAAGACACTAAAAGAAGTTTCCTCTTCTGACTTCCTTTAATTAAAGTCCACAATCACACAAAAAGAAACAGTCACCCACATAAGCAAATATCAGTTACTGTGTCTGTGAAATTTGATATCAACACTCTAAACTGCAGCTAGAAAAATTAGTTGCATCCACTGCAGAGCAGGTAAATTTGTTGAATGGAAATGATGGCAAATATGTTCTGCTGCTGCTTCCAAATGACAAGAGGCAATTTCATGTCAAGTGCAGTACAACAATCTAGGTACATGGTGGCCAAAACATTGGTACTATGTATCTCAAAGAATGAGGTGCACACATCTCACCCAACAAAACGAATGAGCATACAATGAAAGCTCTATGGTAGTTTTCAGAAAAAATTAGGAATTTAGGACCCCTAAAATTATTGGGAATTGTTAGCACAAAATTATATCTGTGAAAGCCAAAAGATACTTTTAAAACTCGAGTTCTCTCTAACCCATCTTCAGTGTTTGAGTTTGTATATTTTTGATTTGGTTGATTTTTTTTTTAAATGAGACATTGGGGCAAAATCAGAAAAGACTTCCCGAAGACCTGGTAGAAATTACTTGTTTCCCGCTTCCTTTCCCATCTTCCCCCTCCTCCAAATAATAGCCAACCTTTTGAGCAATCTTCCCTCCTATGTGAGCTATGCTTCTTTCATGACTCATCTCTTTTTCTCTTTTCCTCATCCATATCCTCTGCTGTTTTTCACAATATGAGTTTTGATCTTACCATGTGAACTGGGAAGCTGCACTCAGTTTCAACACAGTTAGGAAGGATGTGGATGATGTGAGCTAGAGAAGACATGGTAACAAAATCCGGAAAAAAAATAAAATAAAAGAAATTAAATAGACCTGAGAAGAAAAGGAGGTGGGAAAACATGTTAAACATAAGCATCTATAACCTCTCTGTCTAGTTTCATATGTGAACCAATGGGAACCTCTCTTCTGCTTTCTTCCTCATTGCAAATAGTTGTGAAAATCAATAATAGAGAGAGAAAGAGAGAGAGAGAGAAAATCCAGTTTTAGTTATAATTTCCTGAATTCCTTCTGTTAGAATCCATGCCTGTCTTCTTGCTGGTTGGTGGCTGGGAGAAGTGGATATGACAATCAGGCGGAGAGCAGAACAGAGTGTTAAATTAAGATTTGAGAACAGAATGTTTAATTAAGATTTGGCACTGTTTTCCTTTGAATTTGTTTGGAATCAGTATTGGAATCAGTAAAAGATAGCTGTCTTTAAGATAAAATACCTCAGGAGATTAATGCTCATTTCTTTTTAACATGTCTGTATTTGTATAAATTCATTTTGTTATCTGAAAAGTCATAATACAAAGTATAGTGTGAAAGGGCAATGAGACAGTGAAATGATACCGTGCTTGCTCTTAATCAAATAGTTTCAGATAATAAGTTCACATTTTTGTCCTTTGTAATGATATAAAAATGTCAGCAGTGATAAGAATATTTCAAGTCACATGTACTGGGATATGGATAAAGGCCCACTGAATGACAAGCAGGATTTAAAAAGCAAGAGGTAGAAATACAATAAAACAAATGTTGGATTGGGCTGGTAATACCTTGGTTGACATTGAACCTTCAAGTTATTTTGAGCTGATGCTGAAATTGTCATAATATATTAGTGTGGGAGAAATTATAACATCTTTCAAGGTCAGTGGCATTTTACAATGTTTTACCAGTACCTGTCACCATTCTAGTAATTCGTTTCATGTCCTCCTTGCTATATGCCTCTCTAATGCTGGTGTCCCCTGGTTGCAGGCATGGGTAAAATCCTCGCCCTGCATTTGCATGTGTTGTGACAGCTATAACCACCTCTCTGGTGCTCGCCATTCCAACGTTATCCTTGTGACTGTAGCCTCAAAATTCTGTCACTGTAATTCATTCAATGTGGGATTACACTTGAAGGCCATTCAGAAGCTACAGCTATTGTGCTATGCAGAGGCGAGGTTGCTTGGTGATGATAGCTATAGAGAGAATATTAAACTTCACTGGTTCCAGATTTGTTTCAAGATGTTGCTGTGGTCTATAAATAGCTACTCTAGGTTTGAGTATGTAGTGTCCAAGAGCCTCCACTCTCCCTGTGCACTGCTGTCACAACTAAGGACAGCTGCCCATCAGGACATAGTTTCATGCAGCTCTCCTTTGTCAGTGACCACACATAACTTTGAACACCTTCATTTTACACAGGTACAACCATGTATGTTCCCTAAAAGCTAATTCCAAATTATATTAATGTGAGTTGTAATTATTGCTTGAGATCATAGGAATAAATTAAACTCATTTTTGGTTTTGGTTTTCTTTTATAAGATACTGGTGTTTGTTAAACTATGCCCTAGTGGTGTTTGTATTCTAATATTATGAAGTATAAGCTTGTCAATGCTCATAAACAGGAAAATCCACTGTTAATCTTCATGAATTTTGCTATATTATCTTAAACATGGTGTTCTTAGACTTACCAACAAAACTGAAAGGAAACAGCAGTTTGTGATGGAGACAGATTGCTTTATGGATATTAGATTTGGCGATATATTTTTGCATCCTTGGATTATACTGATAAAAAAAAAGTCCTCAGAACCTTAATATTGTCAGGCAAGCCTTCAAATTTCAAATCACATGTGGGTATTGATTTCAAGTTTCAAACTAGTCCATGTTTTGATACTAATTTAGGAACTCTTACTTGAAAAACAACACAGCACCATACCCCTAGAAGTACCCCTAGAGTCCTAGTCTGCTTATTTAACTAGGCACTCACGCATTCCTGCCAAATCTGGTTTTCATGAAAGTCAATTTATTTGTTCATTATGTGACATTTGAAACCATTCAAGGAATTGTGAGATGGGATTAAAGTCTCCACTGAAATGTTTCACTGATTGGGATATTTTGGCCATTTTTGGAGGCAGTGTGGGATATGGTGATAAGGTGTGAAAATGTACTGAAATATTAAAGCTACATTATTGATAACATTGGAATTTACTTGTGTTGGCACAGGATAGGGATTTTTTTTTCAGCAGGAATGGCTCTGACTTATTTAGAACCTGTGGATCTGGAAGACTGAAATTTAAGCCATTTTCAAAAGAAAATTCTCTGATAACATTAGCTCTGTTCCCTTGCCAAACAACATTCCATTAACCAGCTGAAATGGGACTTAATAACAATCACATAAACCAATTAGTCTCAATTTATAACTCCATTAAGGGTGTTATTCATCACCACATGGCTTTATGGAACTGTGGTTCCTTCTGACATTAGGCAGATTAAATAACAAGTAAGACCTGGGGTGCTAAACAAAAATGTAAATGCAGATTGCCTAAGAAAGAGATATGCCTCTGAAAAAGATAATTTTGAAATCTCATACTTCTTACATATTCAAGAGATATTCTAGACTCGAAAATCAAAATATATCTGTGTCTAAAAGTATAGACAACAGCTGGATTAATAGTTTAATAATGTGTAAGATCACTGGGTTATCCAGATCATCTGAATGTTGTCTAAATCACAGGCCATTCACTCAGCTACCAATATACTGATCCTAACAACAGCAGTAAGAACTCACATCTTCAGTACAATAATTTTTGTTCTATTCATAGAGACTGTTGCTAACATCAGCCCTGACGATTAATCTTATTCTGGGATGTTCCTACTAAATGAATCATGGTTTTTTTCACGCTAGAAGGTACAATAAAACACTTTATAGATACCTGCCAAATTAGGTTGAGAACCTATCCCTGTCTTGATCTAGTGATCAGTTTGATTCTGATTCATTTAGATTTTACTAGAAAACCTGGAAACAAATTGCCAAAATACTTTGCCTGAAAATATTTTAAAAATAAACGTTGTGTATACTGTATCAGTTTCAGTGTTTTAGGGAAGATGTAAAGGATTACAAAACTATTTACTTTGCTTTTGGAATAGGTATTTGTATTTAGAAAAGAATCCAAAATTTCAAATATTTATCAGTTTAATTTATTAACATGAGATTTTTTAATTTGAAACATGCATATGTTTCTGTTTAGAAAATGCCTTTAAATTTTAATGAATTGTATTAATCTGACCCTTTTTTTCTTCTAAAACCACCATATTTTCACAAAACTGAGCACACTGTTCATATAATAGTGACATATTACTAAAGAGTTTTGAATACAGACTTTGATGTAGGCTTAGAACATTCCTTCAAAATGTTTCTTCATTTAAAAAATATTTTTCTGAATTTTAAAGGCATTAATGACTGTAAATTATAATTTAATCACTGTAATCTACTCTACCCAGAGCTTGTTTATGACAATTATGAGATAAATGGAAGATTTCTAAATGTAATTGCATGTGAAGTTGCATACATGATGTTCTGAAGTGATGGATTCATATGAAATAAATGAAAGCTGTGGAAATTTTTTACTATTTTCCAATGGGAATTTAGGTAAACATTTTACAGATTTTTAAGATATCAGGATTATACCTTATTCCACCAATAAATATTATGTATGCAAACAAACAGTCTCAGATGAAGAAAAGGGAAACTAAGAGGTAGAACAGTGAATACTGATGGCCTGAAAAAGCGAAACTAAAGATCAGCTTTTCATTACAAAATTCTATTTATTAGAATGACATATGTAATAAACAACTTAAAGCTTGTGAACTTTCTTTAAACTTGACACGAGCAGGCTCTAAGAGAAATTTACCTTTGCTGGTACAAAGTAGTAAACATTTCTTTTACTTATTCCCACCAGATCTCCAAAAGGTCTTGTGGTAATTGTCTTTCTACTTTGTTTTTTTTCCAAATGGGACTCCTCAAACAGAGACAAAAATATTTGTTTTATGGGATGTAAGATGCTGTATTAATTTAAAATAGTACAGATGAGAAAGAATCTCATCAGGAGTTCTAATTTTATTTAGTGTTATGTCAGAGAAGCCTCATTTGGTTTAGCTCATAGTTTACTTGAACGGAATGAAAATTAAATGACAGTATTTTTCAATAAATGGTGTATGATATGCAGGGAAGGACAAAGAGCACGGCCAGCATGGCTGAAGCAAGAGGAGAACATAAGGGGAGGATGGAAAGCAGCAGAGAATGTCAACATAGACAGCTGAATCATTAGGGTGCTGGAGAGCTTCCCAATAGCTCTGTTCCTCATACACACTTTTTAAGAGGACATCACATCTTGCCCACACAAAAATGTAGGTACAGCATGTATGACCTCCAACTAGAAAATTCTTTCAGATACATTAGTACTGGTGTCTTTTTCAAATTTTCCATACAGACACACAAAAATATAAATCCGGAAACTAATGTTTTTTTAATGTCCAACTATATAAAGAGAGATCACAGACAGCCACATGCATTTCTCTGTATACTAGTTAATATTTCAGCAATGCACAAAATCCCTAAAATACCTTGAACTGAGTATTTTTTAAACTGTATCTCCATATGGTTTTATTCCTTGTAACTTAAGCAACTTTAGGTCTATGAGCCAGAGGTAAAATTACGGTGACAAGTTAATGCCTGGTGGATTCAAGGCATGTTGGAAGTGTGAATGATATTTTGTTTAACTAAGGTGTCCAAAGATAGCTTTTTCATCTTTTTTCCTCCATTGAATTGTATGTTTTTCCTTGAATACTGAATTTTATTTTCACAGTAGTATTTAGGGACAATTTCATATAATTTTCCCAAGTAGTGCCACTTACAGCTATGAAATAGAATAATGTTTTAATTTCAGGTTTTCTTTTATTGATGTGAAGATTAATTGCTTAGGATGGAGGATGATTTCTTAATGTTCTTTTCTGTTCTTTTTTGTCTTCATTGAAAGTCTAATCAAGGATTTTGGAGTAAAAGGATCATTTCCATGTTGGACTAAATTCATCTTTAACTGTAATTACCTCAAAACTAGAAAAATCTGCTGATGAATGAGTTAAAATTTGACCAAAAAGAAATTTTTATTGCTGTTTTCATTTCTGCAGTATTTTCATACTACCTACATTTTTTTTTAACATCCATTTGATCATGCTGCAAAATCAATGCTATAGTACTTCTCTTACAAAACATTGAACTCTTTTCCTCTTCTCTGTTTCTAAATAACTTTCTAGCAGAAGTGAAATGTGAGGATCTTCCCAAAGAGCTATGCTTTCCAATTTCCTATGCTACATAAATACACTTTTATAGGGGTTCCCTGAACATGTCATCTTTCAAGCCAGATATTTTGTCTTGATTTAGATTAGAGAGAGTATCTGTTTGTCTAAAATCTCCATCCATTTGAATGCATAATACAGACAAGGCAAGGATACTCACACATCTAGAGTACCAAGATATGCTGGATCTATTCTACATGACAGTTAACATTTGGCATGTGTGATATTTACTGTGTGAGAATTTACCCTTCATTTGCAATACCCTGCGTAGTAATGCAACACCTTCCCATGTCTTTCCAAACAGCTGTACATCCAGGAGGTGAACAAAGGCCAGAAAGAACTTTCAGGAGAAAGTTCCTTTGGAAGAGTTTGGGTCTACTTTCTTTTTAGCAAGTAGACTTAGGAGAAAAACAGACTTCCAGGGAGAATAATATTCTTTAAGGTCTTAATAATGGAAAATAAATGAAGACACCGATGATTAATTATTTCATTTTAGTTGAGGTCTGATAAGTACTTCAACAGGACTGACTGTAAACTCTTTGTTCTGGGGGAGATGCCATCAACTTGAACTGGTTTTGGTAGTGTTTTACAGGTTTCCCTCTTTCTAGTCTCTAGCCATGATTCATCAATCTCTTAGATGGACTGAGATGCAGTCAGCTACTCTTCAAAGGTTGTGCCATCAGTGTAATGCATGTGAAATAGTTGGCTTTGACATTTAAAAGTGTGGGAAACTGATAAAGAAATTGAATGAATGCATTAATAATACTTAAACTCTGTTGCCCTGGTTTTTGCTAAGCCTTTTGGTTTTAACTGTGGAGTTAGATTCTTTTTCACAGTTTCATGTAAATAATAGCCTATGTTTGCTTAACGGTATTTTTTGTTTTTCATTCCTTTTGTGATAAGAGAACTTTGATGAGCATCTTTCTTCTCCAGTGGGATTAAGGGGGAAGTGACATGTCCTCCAATCCCTTGTGGAGTTGGGAATTGTATAAGAATGTAACATATGTTAATAATAAAGTCTTTCCCCTCCTTTCTGCTGATCCTGGCAGGTGTGAAAGCCTCTTTATTGTGCCTTCCCAGACACAAAACTCTTTGCATCTCCTCTAATACTTTTCTTGTAGACACTTGACGTAATCGGTACAAATCTGACTTTTTATCAGCTGTAAATGGAAAACACAATTTCACTGTCTCGCTTATTAAATGCACGAGAACTTATTTCTCTGAGCAGAGTCACTGTAGAGGAGTAAAACATAGGCTTTTACCATCTTTCAAAGTCATTATGTGTTGAGATGTGACAATGACCTCACAGCTTGACAGAGTTTAGGAAAGGTACTCCCCAGTTTAGCGCTCCCACTGAGACTCTACAAACCATGTGCTGCTTTCTCACTCCCCCCTCCCCCATGGCAGGCTGGAGAGGAGAATTTGGGGCACAAAAAGTAAAGATCATGGATTGAGATAAGAACAATTTCTTCAAACAGAAATAAGAAAGAAAAAGAACAGTAACAGCAAAAATATTCATTAAAAAAATGTACAAAAGACAGAGTGATTCACATGCAAAACACTCACTGTGGAGCTTAACTTGATCCAGTCCAACCACAGCCATTTTACCATGCTCCCTCCAGCTCAGGACCTGGGTTACCCAAAACGTTTGCTTGACTGGAAGGAACCCCTTCTTCCCAAAAAAGGCTCCCTTCCCCCCGCCCCTGGCAATGAGGGGAGGTTGTATAGAAAATCTCCAGGTACTAGCCATGCCCCTTCTTGGTTTCTGCAAAAATTAACTCTGTCCTGGCCAGAACCAGGACACAGCTTTATAAAAATAGCTATAAATTCAGAACATTCTATCATTATGGCTACTAAATAGGCAGTTGGATGTAGTAATCTAATTGCTATAAAATTAAAATATATTTAAATAAGGCAAATTTATTCTTCTATTTGGGTTGTGCAAGTGTCTTAAAATCAATTGACAAATATCAGACACTGAAAGTATGCAAGATAAATGTATTCTCAAACTAAGGTTATACCATTTCTTAGGACATACTTGGCTGGTTATTATCAGCTCCATCATCCTCTCTTGTGCTGACTTGTAAAAGATCAACCCTTTCCTTTCTCAGGCAAATTAGATATACTCCTCTCTATAGTGCAGTGATATATTCATGAGATAATGGGACAGCTCTATAGAAACATGTGCTAACTTCAGTGCATCGTCTAATCTCATTTTTAAGAACAAATAAGTACCAATAAGACATAATGACAGACTTTCTCAGATTTATAGTTCAACTGTGCACTTGGAGAGGAAGGATGCCTTTACCCTTAATTTATTTCTTGTATTCTCTGGAACAAATATTCCAACCTACCTTTTCAATTCCCTGTCAGATCATTTTCAGTTTTCATTTTAGACTATGACGTATTGATGCCATAGCTTTGATTCTGTGTAAACATCTTCCCTCTGAATGTGACAATAAGGAATAATCTAGGAATATTATTCATATTATATATCAAATCTGAAGTCTTCACTTTATTTTTGACTACTTTCTGTAATATTAATTTTAAGGAATACTTAATACTCTTTTGAAGTAACATAAGCTGGCTACTTTAATATATTTCCTGGCCTGTGTCAAGAAAAGCCTAGATAGTTCTGGTAAATCACCAGTTATTGTAA
Source organism: Platysteira castanea (assembly GCA_013397175.1). Lineage (NCBI taxonomy): Eukaryota > Metazoa > Chordata > Aves > Passeriformes > Platysteira > Platysteira castanea. Next base: position 44,475 of record VYXC01007720.1, read on the forward strand.
TCAATAATAGCTTGAGCTGAATATACTGCAACCATAGTATTTTTTCTGATGTTATCTAAGATATAGATGTGAATAATGATATGCTTGAGGTGAACACTGAAGTTTGCTCTTTGGATTTGATCCAAGGTGAATGACATCAATTAAAAGCCTCTTTTCCCTTATGTTATGCTTTGGACCAAGCCTAATGACTGAGATACTAATTTCCTTTATATTAGGCTTTGGAGCAAGTATTAAATTATGAAAATGTACTTACTCCAGTTTTAATCTGACAATATTGAGATAAAAATTAGACCTAACATATCAGCAAGCATTCTGCAGTTCTGGGTTGCAGGAATGGGTGGGCAAAAGTCAGCCTTTCATTATCACTGCTCATAAGGTAACTAGTCTATTCATTATTATTTTTCCCAGGACAAGGAACAAAATACAAAGACTTTACTAAGGTAAGAAATAATAATTTTATTTTTTTTACAGATAAATAAGAGAAGGTCAAATAAAACAATGGATTTCAACTTGGTTGGACAGTTACAGTGGATCATGAACAGAAACTGCATAGTTTGTTGTAAATGGACTTGTCAGTTTTAATTGCTTAGCATCTATGAATGGCCTGAAATTTGTATTTATTAGAATTTTATTTTCATATGATAGTGCAACAATGTTTCCATGTCTTATTATGGGACAGAGTATGGCAACATTTTTCTTTATAATACAACGATAATTCCTAACTTGGACGCCTTTGTGCTGGGATGCCTAATTTCCTGAATGAGAGAGAAAGTGAGTGTATAAGCTGCCTCCTCCCAGCTTCATGCACTTTTATACTCTCTGTCCTGCCACAACAGGGTCTTTGGATCTTTTCTGGACTTCACTAATTGCTTCTCCCTGGCAGGAGGAAGGACCTCATTTCACACACCTGTGGGCAGCCTTCTTTGCAGCTGCCTGAACCCAGTGTTCCAGTCAGGAGATGCAGCTTCAAAAGTTGCCACTTGAAAAGTAGCAGGTGTGCAATTTGCACTTTGTCCACGTCTTTTTACCTGACAATGTGAAATTGCTAGAACAGGCTCAAGTGGAAAGAGCCCCTAAAGGAAAGAGAGGATGTGCTTGTGGCTCCTGATGTGTAGAATGACAAGAAAACCCCTTTTTCCTCTCTCCTCTGCCCATATCAGAATGCTGAGGAAGAAACGGACAAGGAAGCAACAGGTTTGGGATTCAGTTGTGAGGTGGCAGGGTTTTATGTTAGTCCAGCAGGTTGTGGAAGTATTTATAGAAGAGTTTATGACCTTTACTGTACAGACTATTGCTGCTTGTTTGCATAGCAGTTAAATTAGTAAAGTTATATCCTAAACTCATGCTTTGAACCTTGGTTTTCTTCCTGTGCATCTAGAACAAGAGGCATCTTATGGAGCAACAAATTGTTGTCTGGCTTGAGCCACGGGTTGAAATTTAAATTTGGAAAGACTACTTGTCAAAAATAGCTTGTCTGTAAAACATGTGTTTGCTTTTACACCTAGTTATGTTCAGACAATAAAGCAAGGGCAGAATGACAAGCACAGGAATGTTTCCTTATTCTTGCAGTGAATATTCTCTGGTTCATTTAAACCAGCCTTTGCTCAGACCCACCAGAGACAGCAGGAATTGAAGTGCATGGACTGCCTTCACTGGAAGATATTTTTCTGGGCTCTTGAAATGTTGCCACCTAAATTCTGTGGGTCTAAATGTAAATTAACCAGTAACCAACTCTGAGAAATTGAGTCAAGACTGAATACTACCTAAGGATTATAGCAATAAATACACTTCTTTCTTACCTAGTTTATTCTGACAAATTCTGTGAAAGTATTAGTAGGCACTTTTATAGACACCAGTTGGAGGCATTAGTTGGTGTATAGACACTATTTCTTGGCACTAATGCTGCTAGAAATAGAAAGGAATCGTTTAATCCTAGGAATGATAACTTGTTTGTGGTGAGCTTGAATTTTTAGCAACAAAGTTTAAGAAAACCTCCTATATCCCATTCTAGCCACAAAGTTTGTGAATCTGCTGAATATTCACTTTGCTAAATGTAACAAACATAAATCAGGCAACATCCAGCAACAGTGTTTTGTATAGGCTACTCAAACTGTTGGGTTATTCTGACTTAGTATGTCTAGATTCCCTTTGTGAGAAAAATTTAAAAAAAAAATCCCAAAAGATGGTATTAAGGTGGAATTTAATCCTTATTTAGATTACTTTTTTTTGCGCTCAGTGAATTTCTCACAGTTTTTATCCTCCAATAAGATGCTTAAAGAATTTTCCCATATATTTTACTTTATTTGGAAATGAGTGCCTTAAATCCCAGAAGTCCAGATCTCATTAAAAAAAAAATACTTACCCACTGTTGTTGGCTGTTGAATGACAAGACTGAGCATATTGTTCATAGGAGGTTGTCATACTTTGCACTCCTTATTAGTTTCAGTTTTATCTTTTTAATTTCCTGTATGTGCAACAAAAGTCAGAGGATTTGGCGAACACTGATAAAAAGGATTAAATCCTCAGTGGCTGTTGGAGATACTGCGGAGCCAACGCTCGTTCTCACTGACAGCACTAATACTTGATTTTATTTCTTAGGATAAATCTGTGTGGTCTACAGAATGGGTGTTGCTGAAACTCAGGTACCAACTTTACAGATTTTCACCTGGTTTGATCATTAATGGTGAAAGTATAGTTACCAAACCCTGTATTTAGCCTGCGAGGCCTTTCAGAGTGTGTTGAACTTAGTCCTGCCATAACTGTTACAGTTATGTTATTATTTCAATGAAAAACTCCTAGCTTAAGAACGACACAAGACACTATAAGGATGATTATGTTGTTTTTTTTCTTTTTTTTTTCTTTTATTTTGTTCAAAGTGCTAATATCTGATGTCATTTGTTTACATAACTACACCTGGCAAAGTCATTCTCTAGGCATTTCATACTTTTATGGCTTGCAGTAGAGAAAACAGAAACCAAAGATGATAAAACAAGCCACATCTGTTGGGACTCATCAAAACCAAATTTATTTTACAGACAGTTAATTACTGATTTCAAACAAGCTTTGGTAAAACTAAATATTTCTCTTTTAAAAGAAAAATTAGAAGATGACAAAAAAGTAAACCAGATTTTGTTCAGGAAGGTCAACAAAGTGGTTACGTAACTTACAATATGAAACAAACGTATGTCTATTCTTATTTGGTTGTCTGCAATACATATAGTACAGTTACATTATAACTGTTCCCATGCTGCCTTTATTGAAAGTGTATGATCTTGTATAACAGTGCTGCAATTTTCAGTCCAGTCTTTCTGGACTCAGACTCATTCATAGTGTCATATTAATGATTTTTGTATTTATAGCAAAGAGTTAAAATAGAATACAGAAAAATTGTGATGGATTACTCTAGCAGAGTGATAAAATACGAAATCTTGATTAAAAATACGAATTCTTGATTAAAAATACAGCTACAGGAAAAGTAAGGAAAAAAAAGAAAAAAGAAGGCTGAAAGAAAGAAAAAAGGAAAACAAAGGAAAACAACACAAAAAAGGAAACAAAAAATGACAAAAACCCCTTTGAACTACAAAGCAATGATCCATGTAAAATGAATTTTAAATTTATTTGCCTGATATCTGAGCTTATTTTTTTGTTTTTTTAAATACAGTGCTTTAAATTTAATTGTAAGATATATGCCTGTATTAATACATATTTTTGAATAAACCACTGGATCTTGGTCTCTCCTACAAAGAACTTAAGTAGACTTCCTCTTCAGTTTGCTTAGGTAGAACTAACCATCATATCTCCCTCACAGGAACACGGATAACAGAAGGTGCCAGGCAGGCAGTAGCTGTGATGGTGCTCACTATTGCTGCCTAGTTACCGGCCGGATACAGCAGTGCTATGCTGCTGGGGGAACGTGGGTGCTGCCTTTTCATGTGTTTCATCAGTGCTCCAAAGGAGCAGGAACAGTCAGACCCTCCTCAGATCTGTTACTGCTGGGATGCTTCTTCATGCATTAAACACACTTAGCCACTGTGAAATGCTAAAGCTAAACAACGACCGTTCAAAAATAAATTTTGTGATTGAAAAACCTGAAAATCTTTTAATTTTGATTGTGCAAATGGTCTTAAATGTTTTCAATAAACCCAGATATATTATCAACTTGACATTCAGGCTAGGGTAATACAAACTCTTGTGACGGTCTAAGCAAGCCACGAGGGTATTTATCATTTTAAAATCAAAATTGTATGGTCATTTAATTTTGTGTTGTTTTGACTCAAAATTAAGTGGAGCTTACTAAGTATTACTGAATTTGATAAATCCACTAAAATTAAGGACATAAGTTGTATCTGAATGCTTTTGAAAGTAACTAATTCCATTAATTCTGAAACTAATCCGTGTTTAAAAGGATTAGGCACAGAAAGAGCTATACCTCCAACTGCCTTAAATGCAGCAAATCCAAAATCTGCCTAATCTCTTGCTTGAAGGCACACCTTTAATTGACTGTATTCTTCCATTTTGTCGTTAGAGAAACATAAATACTATTCTATAGTCAAATTATCACCCTGGTCTCTTATGCTCTTCCTACAGTCATACTTCACATACCATAATATAGATTTATACAGCACTTTATTTGATTGTAGTTTTTCCAGTCTAAGATAGTTGTCACTCTATTTGTGACATAAACACCAGAACTAATGTATTTATTTTCACTGTATATAGAAATACATACAACACCCCTCAGAAAAGGGGTATTTGCAATTCTAAGCAATTTGTCTCAATAAAACACTTTTAAATCTACATTCACATATAGAATACAATAGGAAAATGCAGTTAATTTGTTCATTTAGACCAAAATATCTACAATTTTTATTCTATTAGATATTTTCTTTCGAAGGAGTGCAAGATAGAAAGTGAAATAGAACCATACAATAGATCTTTCATCCATAGTTATTATGAACAAATACAGAGAAGACCATGAAGCTGATGAGAGGGCTGGAGCACCTCTCCTATCTATGAAGACAGGCTGAGAGAGTTTCATTGTTCAGCCTGGAGAGGAGAAGGCTCTGGGGAGCCTTTCAGTACCTAAAGGAGACCTACAAGAAAGATAGAGAGGGACTTTTTACCAGTATGGAGTGACAAGGGAGAATGGCTTTAAACTGACAGAGAGCAGGTTTAGCTTAGATACCAGGAAGGAATTCTTCACCATGAGGGTGGTGAGGCACTGGAGCAGGTTACCCAGAGAAGTTGTGGATGCCCCATCCCTGGAACTATTAAAGGCCAGTTTGGATGGGGCTTTGAGCAACCTGGTCTAATAAAAGGTGTCCCTGCCCTAGGCGATCTTTAAGGTCCCTTTCAAACCCATAACATTCTATGGTTCTATGATTAATAACTCCATTGTATTACTGTTTATTATTCTTGATAAATGTTTCTTCACATGGCGCTCTTTAAACAAATCTATTCTGTTTAATTACTATATTTCTTGTTCTTTCTAAGTTGTCTTTTGTGGGTAACTTAAGACTGATATTTTCAAATTTCCCAATAATTTGTGAGGTTTTTTCCCTGTTTCCTTCTTCCTTCTGTTATATTTTTTACCCTGAGTCACTTTATTAATACAATATCTCACTGCGCTGTCGATAAAAAAGTTTTTCTTTGTTAATTTCAAATTTAATGAAATTTAACTTAATTTAGGCGTTATTCACATCAGTGTAGCCTGTTTCCTTGCAATGAACATTGATGATGTTAATTTAATCCTCTGTAGTTACTCCAATTAATTTACCGAAATTCTCTGAATTTTTCAGTCCTTCTTCTCCTAAATATTGCAACTCAGCTAAGATTTTTGTTATTTCAAAATCTCAAATTCTTGCATATGCATACGTAATTACACACAATCTTGTCCTTATCATTGCCCAATTGGTTCCCTTATATCTTTTCACATTGATAATTGGTGGTACATTCTTCCCACACCTCAATGCTTTTAATGCACAGCTACAGTTTCTCTCTCCTTTTTGTAAAAATGAGTTAGAAACAGATCTGTGTGTGATTTTTACAAAAAAGAATTTAAACACACTATAACTACTTAGTCTAAATATCTAATGTAATTATTATTTCCTCAAAAAAGCTCATAGGAAAGAAACAATTTTTCTTTGCAGTTTTTATGCATCTCTTGGTGTTCTGCAAGATTTCTTTTGAAGTAAAATTTTTCCTCAGTTATTACCTCATTATGAAGCAAAACTAATCAGTGAACTCGTATTGTATTGTACCCCCTTGTATTCCCTTGTATTCTATTCTATTCTATTCTATTCTATTCTATTCTATTCTATTCTATTCTATTCTATTCATCAGATTTTTCAGAGGTTTTTGCAATGAAGTGCGATTCTCACCTTCCAACACAGCACTTGATCAGAGTATTTTGAGAGCATAGCAAGGCTCAGGACTTTCAGATGGATATCAAGGAGTCCTGATGACCTATTGCAATAACTCACTGCATGTTGTTTTAGCAATATCATTCATTATATTATGATTCTGTTAATGCATCACAGCAAAGTCACTATAAATTTCCTGTCCTAAACAGAGTGCACAGCATAAAAGTATCCAAGAATGTAGTGAAGGAGTACCAAGAGGTGTGGGAGGTCAAGGCTTTCCATACAGTGCAGCAGGCTGCAGAATTAAATTAAGGCAACTCTTGAGTGAATGGCACAATGTAGACATATTTGACAAATGTATCTACGTGCATCTTTGAGCTACACATTGTTGTTTACTTCTGTCTTTGCATGTTTAAATGCTGGTATAGATGACTCTCCTAACACAATTATTTTTGGTATTGATCCGACATGACAACCAACACCAAAAGACACTACTAACAACTGGGAAAGAAAGTGTGTGTGTTAACTGTTGAGAATCAAAGCACACTACACAAAGATTATGCGAGAAGGAAAAAAAAAATGCAAATACGCCCAGAGTGACAACAAGCAGTAAGGATGCTGAGAGTGAAGTAGTGTCTTCACACGGTAAGATAAAGGCTAATTTAACAGCTCATAGAGGACTCAATCATGAAATCACTGAACCTCTAGGACCTAAACTACCATGTTCATGCAAATGCAAAGTCTGGAAACCAAAACCCAACCCAAAACCAGTAAATTTTTGAAAAATAAAAGGTGTTGAATGGCAGTAATGTATTGCCTAGTGGGTGTTCAGTGGGGAGCTGCTGCATTACTCCTGAGGCATTCCTTAGTGAGGAACCCCCGGTGGTGCTACTGGGCACACTCACAAGCCAGCTCTCTCACCCGTGTGGTGGCAACACGCAGCACGTGCTCACACTAAGCTGGCCAGCTCAGGCGGCACTAGAGGCAAAGAGTGAGGAGGTGGCCCTCCGTATAGAATTCTGAGGGGTTTATTACCAAACTACAACAAACGATTCCATGGATGAAGGGCGTGGCTTCCAGCTGGGACACACTTATAAAGGGGTACAGAAGGGAGGCAGGATAATGCAACAACAACCAGTGAGGAGAAGGAGGGGGCGGAGTGGGGGCTGGATTACAACCCTTTAAGAGATACAAGGGGCATGTGGCAACTGGCCAACAAGACAGACCGAATCTACATAGGAGCACGAAGCCTGATGGAAGCGGCTTTTCTCACCCTGATTTAAGGGGTGATCTTAGACTTTGGAGTTGGCCCATCAGCCAACAGATACAGGATTTTTCTGTATCTGGGCTCTTTGGCCCCCCAGCCACCACAGCTGCTGGTTCAGTCACTGCAATAGTAATGGGCAATTAATTTACCAGAGTTCAGATATTCCCTGTTTCTATTTTCATTCCAAGCAGACAAATGACACATGAGGAATATTTAATAGGAAGAAACCCTCAGGAATTTATATGATCAGATAAAAAAGGTGACCTGAAAACTGTTATCTGGAAACACTCTTAGTCAGAGGACATCCATACCACAGAGCATGACAGCTTGGAATACATAGACTCTTGCTGACGTTCACAATGTAAACTAAGGCAGGAAGGATTCAGAGCCAGCCTTGTTCTCATCATCCCTGAAGCATCAGGCTATTTAACAAAACAGTTGTAACAGTAGTGTTCCCGTACTATCTTCTCATATCTGACAAAGCCTCACTCTAAATATTTGCAAAAAACTGCTCAAGGATTTTTTAATAGCTCATCACCTTTTGCCGAAGGCTGACATGAAAAAGTAACCTTGTTGCTTAACAAGGTCCTCATGTCCCTTAAGTGTGCAATCCTGCACATTATCCCATTATCTCTGAGGCCTACTATGTAATATTAAAATATTTTTAGAGTATCTCTCTTTTAAGAGTGATAGTTAAGGTAGCTTTTTTTGATTTTTATTTCATTCACTTTTCACAGTGTTGTATTCTACCTGCTGTAACTTAGATTCCTACTCACTTGTACCTGTACTTTTTCCCAATCTGTTCGTTACCAGTCAACCTTCTGGAATTTTATATTTTTTTTTCTTTAATATTATTTTATTCATTGCTGTACTGTACTAACTTTCAGTGTGTAAGTGCATTTGAGGGTTTTGAATTCTGTATTAATTGTTAGTAACATTCTTAGGAAACGTGATCTGTTTGTCATTGAGTTTTTCTTTCTGCAAAGATACCAGCTAGAATACAACTAATTTCAAAATCATTCTGATGTATTAGCCTCAGGTTATTGGATAGTCTCAGATTGCTCTCTTTTCTACATAGTTAAATTATACTGTCTACTGCTTTAATGAATGCTGAATTTTTCAATAAGTAGATTAGCAAAACTGGTGAATAGGGAAAGGTGTTAACGAACCTATGTGACAAGATATTGTTCAAATTACTGATCTTGATGATTCTTTTCATGCCACTCACCCATAGAATGAAAAATCTGTGAACATCCTGGGGGACAAATAAACACACAAATTCAGAAAGGCAAAAGGAGAAGAAAAATGAAAACATTTGGTCACAGCTAAATACAAGATCCTGCTAGAGGGACGAATGGCAGGTAGTTGGGACATCTTCCCAGAAAGTGGTTGCATGGTCTATATTTACTGCATGGAGATGGGCAAACAGGACCTCACAGCCCAGTTTGACTTGCAGTACATGCAAGCTTTAGTAATCAGAACTCAGGACCCTAATGGGAAGATCGGGTTTTACAGTGTTTTTCAATGCAACTCAGCTGATCCTCAATGAGGAATTGAAAATCTAGCTCCCCAAATACAAGGATTTTCATTTACATTCATCTAGCAACCCTGTATTTTTATTGTTCACTGACAGTGACCAGGGAATAGCAATCCCATCTGGATATAAAAAGAAATTACTTGAACATTTCCTCACATTCAAGATTTTTGGTTGGGGTTTTTTAATTTTTCATGAACTATAAGATTTTGGCGGGGACTGTGTCAAAAGTGCCACAAAATGCATTGGTTCCCACAGTATTGCCAGGCTAGTTTTCAAGCCAGAATCGTTTGGCTAAGGTCAAATAAGTTTTGTCTGACTGTTCTAATTTGCAGATGAATATGACGAATGAAGGAGTACTGCTTAAATTTTTTTACCCATCCTATGTAGCAGTTTCACCCATCCTATGTAGCAGTGGATTTCTTGATAAAGTATGATACTAGAAAAGATAATAAGACAAGTGGAGCTGACATGAGAGATGGGTATTATTTACCCATTTGAACCTGACTTTGCAAAATGATATTGAGATAAATGCCTTGGATTACACAGTCCAGCAGGAATATACAGGGGGCAACAACTTTTCTATGCTGTAGCTCTCTTGAAGACACATGGAAATAAAGAAATTATAAGTATGATGATGTTGTGTGCACTATTTGTAGGCAATTGGGAATAGAATGGTAAACTACAGTCTAGGCTTTTTCATAACATATTGGTATTATGACTCCATGCTCAACAACAAAAGCTATGTTCTTTTTCCTCCACATTAAGGTGAAATGAAGACTTTAATCATGCTGCTCTCATGAAATGTGCCTGGGATGACAAGGTTTTAACTGCTAGGTGCAATAGATTTGCTGCCAAAGCAAGTTTCAGTTTGTAGATGCAGTGACTAGCAAGTAATCAGTGCACTTTGCATTCTGCCTATGTGAGCAAAGGCTGCAGTGCAAATGGGAGGAAAAAACCTTTCCTGGTATTTGCAGTCAGCTGCCATGGTTAAAGCTTCCAATTCAACAGAGCAATCACTTTTCGAAGCCACACTCTCGGCCAGTGCATTTGGACTTTCCAGATGCTGTTTGCAGGAAAGTTTATACAAGAAGTTGTGCAACAGGAATACCCAAAGTGCTAGGAAAGCTGCCAGGTGGGGACAAACAACTGGAGCACATGTGGAGTGCTGAATCTCAGGGAAGGAGACCTGTTCCCTACCGGGTGGCTGCTGAACATCTGTTCAGACAGATGATTCATGCCCTTCAAGTGACCATTATGGAATTTTGAAATTCTAGAATTGCATCTGCACCACACTGGCCAAAATATCCCCTTTTTCCTGGGCCTTGAGCCATTCTGCATGTTCACCTAATAGCAGTCTAGTTTCCACTGCTTTCACCTCCAGGTCAGTTTTCACCTTCAGCTTAGACATGCTGGCCATTGTACTAAATGAGTTTGAAGTGACCCAATTTCCATCATATTTTCAGCCTGGGCACTCTTTCTTTACTACCACTTGGAGCTTTCCAAATTACAGATAGGAAAGAATCAGAGGGTGCATTTGCTGTACTTATAAAAATGCTCATTGTGGTTCTATTTCAGTGTGTTTACTTCAGTCATAAGAAAATTGAAAAAATGAAACAAAAATGAGTGTACAGTCAAATGATAAACCAATTTAATTTTTAACAAAAAAGGAAAATGCCAAAAATGTAAGCAATCAAGCAAACAAAGTAAAACTTATAGTGTGTTTCTGTGGTTCAGACAGGAGATGGGGAGTTGTTCTTGGCAATGTTGCAATTTTTTTCTGAGAATTCGGTTGGGAAACTTATATCTCAGCTACGCATTTAAGTCACAGCACATTGTAGAGAGTGCAGAGGCGGGTCATTTTTTCAGTTTCAATCCCTGGATTAAAGCAACCACATAAACTGGGTTTCTGAGGTCAGTTCCAACTTTTTCCTCACATCTCAGTGTGTCAGGAATGTCTGAAAACATCTTGTTTTTCATTTCATCATTTCAATGGCAAAAACATTTGGGTTTTGCTTAAAAACCAAACCATTTAATTGATATGTTTGCTACTTTGGGTGTTTTCTTTGACCAAGATCATCCAGAAAAGGCTAGTGATTTCAGGTTTTTTATAGGGTCCTTTTTTCTTCTCTTCCAAAGCACATTTAGGTTTCTCTAAAGGATCTCAACTGGGGAAACCAAAGATCATTAGTTAGTTTTTAAGATATTAGCATTATTTTCACCAAGCGCAATCATCTCTGAGGAATAAATATGTATCCCCCTCTTGTTCTGGGGGGAATAATAAAAAAGTCTCTCAAGTCTATGGTTTTGTTTGGTTCTTTTCAGCTTTTAACTCAGAAAATGAATTCAGGCATAATGCACTTATTCATTGCATTCTGAAAACTTATTGCTCTTATTTTGACTGCCATTTATTTTTTATTGCAGTGGTGTCAAGAGGCCCTAATCAGGAATCAGCATGAGATATAACAGGTGGCTACTAACAGATGGGGAAAATAACAAAGTCACAGCAAGGCAAATGAGCTGGATGAAGTAAGCCTCAGTCTCAGTACAGCCCTTGCTACCTAGAAATATATTAAGTTGCCAGTCCTTCTCTTGCTAAAATAACAAGTGGCCTCTTAAATATTCAGGACACCACTTATTCAGAATAAGTTGAGTATGTGCTCAAGGCTAAAATGGTTTAAAGAAACTGGGAATTAATAGAAAGTAAAGAATCTGCCAGTGTGATTTCGTGATATGCCTACAGTAAGGACTGGCCTCACTTTCCTCTCCTTGTGAGCATCTGTACAGCATGCACAAGCTAGCTGAGGTGCCTACACATTTGTGGAATTTATTGTAGCTTAACCAGTTACAGCATTTTGGCTGAGCCACAGGAATTGCCTGTTTGCAACATTTTTGCCAGGAGCAAAGGCAGGACTATATGAATTCTTGTAATTTTTTTCTAAACTATTTTAGTTGTTGTTGGGTGATGGAGCAAATTCGGAGGCTACCAAGCCTACTTAACTCATAGCAATTTTGTAAACAAGTAGAAAATTATTAATTAATTTTAATTAGTTCAATTAGTTCAATTAGTTCAAATTAGTTCAGGAAAGATTGGCTCAATGTTCCTGTATACATGCTCATTGCTTTATTTTTAACAGAAAAACATCAGCTGTTAACTTGCTTATCCTCCTCATCTTAGTCTGCTTTTTCTCATCCTACTCTGAGCCTCTTTTACTTAAACCCCTGCTTGCAATGTATGAACAAGGTCAGTCTCTTTCTTCTGTGCTTGATGAGTGGTTTTGGTGACTATAATAGAAGAAAAACCTCAGAAAAAGAAGAAAGGAGAATGGGTAAAACTGAAGTAGATCAGAGAGTATGCCTCACCAAGAGATCTGCTTCTGGGTATGGGAAAGCAAGTATTTCCAAGGGAACACAGTGACATTAGAAAGAGAATTTAAAAATGATTACCAGTGATACATATTGTCAGCTGAGATAAAAGTCTTTTTTAATCATTGACTTTTACTGTAAATAAATTTCCAAGTTCAGTAAACATATAACAATAAACAATGTCCATTTTCCAAGGTCTTCTGAAATTTGACAAGTATTGTTTAAATGCTGTTATAGCATTTTAAAGAAAACCTGAGAATTAATGCCAGGTCTTTGGGTCAGATCTGGAGTTTCTATGGAAGTTTATCTATGTTAAAATGACTGAAAATGCTGAAGTGCACAGCAAGATGCTTTAATTATTGGGATTTTTGTTTACAGATGCTCATTTTGCCTGTCATTCCTCTACTCACGAACTACTTGCAAGTCTTAAATCATGTTATATAGTGTTTTTCTCTCTTAAAAGAGGAGTAGCAGAAAACTGGTGGCAAGTTCCCTTATATGTAAAACAGTAGTTTGGGTGTCAGTCACAGCACCAAATGTCAAACTGTGGAAGATATTTTTGCAGCAGCATCTGGTTCTTCACAGGTTTCCAGATGCTGCTGCATTGGTGGTTTTGGAGTTGTTCCTGGGTCAGTTATTTTGAGACATGGGTTGTCTGACTGTTTTGTCCTCTCAGAAACTGTTTTCTTTTGATTTAAGCTATAATACTTGAGATTGAGATGTACAATTCCATATATAATCGGTTTATAATATAAAAAAACTTGGGGAGGTACACATAGCAATGTGGCATACATAACTCATGCAGAATCCTTTTTGTGCATTTTATTTAGAGATATGACCCATTGCACTCCTGGAACATTTCAGAAAACAGGGATATGTAGCTACTAAATAGCATCAGCAAAGTGCTTAAACAGCAATAAGACTTAAATAGGAATTAGTGTAAAAGTCACTGTGGTCATGCTGCTGGCAAAAAAAATGCTATTCTTAGTAATGGGAAAACAGATGATGCTTTAAAATCCAAACCACAAAAAAAATGTTAAATAAGGTGTTTTAACTCATCTGTGGATTCAGTCCTCATCAAGGGACTTTGGGAAATTGCATTTCACAAGGCAAAGGGCAAGGCATGAACCTTCAGAGTAGGACATATAGACAAGGGCAAGCACAGATAGTAAAAGTCTTTGGCACTTGTGATGTGCACTTGTGATGTCAAAATAATGTCTTTGGCACTTGTGATGCCAAAATAATGCCAATGCCAACATGAGTTTTGGTGCACAGGATATCTAACACAATGATGCACTTATTTCTTTTTCAAAATGCATTTCAGAAAGACCACCTTTAGGTCACAATTTTCATTTCACAGCTCATCAGTAAGGCTATAGAATGTGCTACATATACTACAGAAAAGCTGTGTTGGACTGTTTGGGAGAGTCCTTAGAAACTATGGGAATTGTTTAATGTATCCTTCTGCTTACAAAGCCCCTTCCTTTCATTAAGAGTGAGACAAATAGACAAAGAATAAACAAGCTTTGTGACATAAAAGATCTCCTAAATTACCCCAAACTAGATTTCTTGTCCTTATTAATGTTAGCATTTAAGATACCAAATATCTTGGACCCTTCCAAAAGTTAAATACAGTCCTAGTTCACATAGGTAGATTATCATCTGTTTTCTGCTAACATACCCATATTTTAGGGGTTGGACTCTAAAGTAAGGTTTTCATGTATCCAAACACTTCTGTATGACTATATTTTAGCCAACAGCAAGTGTTCTACTATAGCAAAACAATGTGGATTCCTAATAAAAGAAGAAAAACTTATTTTATTATCAGAAACAGTAATTTGTTCAGCAGTGGTGAGAAATTTGCAACATTAGAATTCGTCTCAGAAATAAAGACTCACAGAGAATTGATGAAGTGACCAAATGCTATCAAGAGCTTCTAGTTCACCAACTTGTCCACAGTTCATCACAGAGATGATTAGCAGAGCTCCATTTTTATGATTGTAACTATCTCAAGCTAGGTAATCTTGAACCCTAATATGGGCTCCAACCCGTGGGCTGTACTTGCATGTTTGTTTCTGTAAATGTATATGTAGAGGAGCTCTTGATTATTCTCATTTGCAGTCTGGAGGTTACTGTTTACTTCAAGGTGATTTTTTTCCTTCACTGAATACTGCAAGTGAAAGGAGACGTGGTGATTTATGGCAATTAGTGTAAGAATATCCAAATTATGCAGCCACAGAGCAACATAAACGTCAACAAGAGACTCATTTCTCTGTAGCCTATAACTGTACAAAAGAGCAATTCAAATAGCAATCTTGAATGTGCCAATCACATGCTATTTCTATGATAATAAACAGTTTGGGGAGAATATAATAGAGAAAATATTTTCAGAATACCAGACAGAAACAGTACTGCAAAACACTGTCTACTCAAGATTTAATCAATAGCTACTTAAGCTACTGGACAAGTTCTTACAGGATTCTAATAGGCTTTGAAATAGGACATCAATGATATCCCAGTCAGTGTAACTTATTTTTAAGAGATGATGATTAAATTCAGAAATGTTTTTTCAAAACAATGGATAAAATAAGTAATAACTTCTTTTCCTTCTCCATTCCACAGCCTGTCACCCAACATCATTTGCATAATACTGCCACCATGCAAAGAACGGACAGGGGTATTTAAGATAGCATTTCATATCAGGTAGAATAACTCATTCCAAGGAATAAAGCGGCAGACTCCCTGATGTTAGCTTAAAAATAGTTCTTAATTACTATACTACTAGTAAGAAAATATTATTTTGAGCACAAAATATTTCAGAAGAAAAGATAAAGTTATAACATACATAAGGAAGGTGCAGAGAAAATGCTGCAAAGACTAGCAGCATGTAGACAATCAAAAAAAGTAGAAACACAATATTTCTATTTTAATTTATATCAGATGGCCATGCTTTTATGATACCGTGAAATATAAATTCCTTATGTCTGGACCCAACAGACTATCGATATGGTATTTCTTTAGAAATAACTTGTAAATGTACTCACAGACACAACCTTAGTCTGCAAGTATACCAAATTGATAATTTCAGTGCTGGAATATATTTAAAGAAGGAATTTGAAGGAAGAAAGTAGCAATGAGATTTTTTTTTTCCAGGGCAGAAAGCAACTCTGCATGTAAACCCCAAACCTGCAACACTATTTTTTATTTTAAAAACCACCTACACACATGCTTTAAGCTAAAAATGTATTTATAACATCTATCCTAATTGAGGCACAGGTTTGCATTTACTGAACTGGGGGCAGACAAATGGATAGTAACTTCATGTCACAAGTAGAAGAAAGCAACAGAAATAGTGGTGTTTATATTAAATTTCTAAATTAAAAAAGAAGAGTGAAAATGTGCATTGAGGAAAACTAGCAAAGAACACATGAGAACATGTCTGTTCTTTCTGTACTTCTAAATTCTGAAAATCTCTCAAACTAAAATTATTGTAGGAAAAAGAGATACCTGTTCTTAATTTTGTTTTCTGAAATGAACAACAAGATTTGCACAAGGAAAATGAGAGGTCAGTTTGAGTCCTGTGTATCTGATACTTAAAAAATATATTTAGAATACATTAAAAATAATTTGCTACAATTTATACCAAAAAACCCCTAGAAAATTTAATATAGCTTGTTAGTAGGGATGACCTAATAACAGGTGATGCTGAAGTACAGAAACTTTTAAAATATCTAAACTAAAACACATTATTATTGGAAGAGTTTCCATTTTTTTTCTCCTGCTCTTTGCAACACTCCACTAACAAGGGAGACTTTCTTTTGACTTCATCTGACACTGACTTCATCTTGCTTTGCCTCAATTTCCCCATCTGCACAATGAGTCCTGTGGTATTTATAACCCTGGAAAGTCCTTTGTGATCAGCTGAAAATAAGATGTTAGGTAGCTGCTAGACTCCTTCATTAAGGCTTCCCACTATGCAATACTCACTATGGAGAACATCTGTAGCCTTAATCATAATGATAAATGCAACATTTTGCATTACTGAGCAAAAGAAGTGCTACATACAATAGAATCACAGTCATTTGTATTCCAGTGACACCCACAATGTGCTAGCCACTGTTCTTGCACACACATACAGTCAGACAGGCCCTAAAGACCATGTTTTTAGGAAGTGACAGCAGTGCTTTAATGACATGTCAGTAATTGACAGCATCAGAGACAACAGCATGATACATGCTTTAAGGCACAACACATCCTAAGCATGCCACATCTATTCAGAGATGAGTCTAGATAAGGCTTTTCATTTATACGGATGCAGAATCCGAAGAACTGTGTTTAATTGGAAGTACTTGTACATATATAATTGTAAAGGCTAATAAATTCTAATTAATAATGCTGATTCCTAAAAATCCATAACCACGTCAACTCACTGTTCTATGAGATTAAATATAAGCATATAATAAAAGACAATCAAGAGTCTTTAAAAATACACCTGATAAATGAAATTAATGGTGAAGATGGGAAAATGGAGTCATAGTGTCAGTGCCTTGTTTTTCCACATTTTCTTGGTTTAGATGATCTGTGTGACCCCTTTGCAGGTAGACATCTGTTTTGCTAAGGGATGAAAAAGCACAAATTGATAGAGCTATCTCAGGCATTGTCAACTTACAGAGAGCATTTCGTGAACACTTCAGTTCTAGTGATTTTTATAGGAGACTGTAAAGGTTTCTTCTTAAATTGTACTTTCTATGTCTCACTATTCTTTCTTTGAATGAAGGGCATGTTCTGCCTAAGGGGAAAGCACGCCTTGTGTATATATTAGTTTACATCCTCTCCATTACAAAGTGGAGATTTGGTTCTCTCCAAACAATATTGAGTAGAATGAAGCTTCCAAACACTGGAAGGTTTTTGGTGATCTTTCAGAATGAAACATTAGTAGAATCTGAAGGGGAAAGAAAGAAAAACACTTGCATTTCCTACAGCTTAATGGAACAATCAAACTGATACAGGAGCTCCAGTTTCTTAGCACCAATTGTAAAATATTCCCTTAAACCTCATGGTTGTATGAGGAATTGAGGAAGAAATGGGATTCTTAATGCTGGAAACCTTCAAGCATAAAGAACGAGTAGCTGGGGAGGATAAAAGATTGACAAAATATATGAAAAACATTTCTTTGACAGTATGTTTTGAAAAGAAAACATGTTTTATATACATTCAGTAAACTTGTTTGGGGTTTGAGGGGTTTTTGTTTGTTTGGGGTTTTTTTGTTTGGTTTGGTTTTTTTGTATTTTGCTTTGGTTTGGTTTGGTTTTGTGGCAGAAAAATATCATTATATTATCATATATATAAGAGATCAGTGAACTCTTTCTTTTCCATTATTTCTGTATTACTCCTCTACCAGTTATTCTCATGTTTATTCTTCTGCATTTTCAAAATGGCAGGTTGCACATTAATTATTTTTTTTTTAATTACATCTGTAAGTACCTTGCAGTCTTTCTAATGTAACACTTCCTTTTCTCCCTTTTTCACCCTTCGATTTCACCCTACACACTGACAGTTTCCCTACAGTTTGAGGCTTATATGGATTTGGGGTACAGTATTTGTTGAAATAATTGCCTTTATAATTTAGCTGTACTTCAATGAAGAAGATAGTGAGTGTTTAGTATTTTTTTACCTGAAAAAAAAAGAAGAATAAAATTTTGTCTGATTTTTTTTTCATTGTAATCAAAACTTCATGTGGGATCAGAAACTTTCTACTTTCCTATTCCAAATAATTATTTTAAAAGTGAGTTATTGCATGGAAAAATTGCAGCGGTTCACCACTTAATCTGAAGTAAATGGATTTTAGTATTGATTTAACTGGAATTCGCTTTAACCTTTATACTTAAACTACTGCAGTCTCACAATGGTCAATTTATCCTCCTTTTCACCTTTTAAGGTGTGAATCAGTTACGTTTCTGTGGAAATAAGTGAATTTTATCTTTGGAAGTGTCCACTTAAACCTTAGTCACAATTAAACTAGTAGATATCACATCAACGTCTTTGTAATAATGATCTCTTTTTGTCTGTGTTTGTCAAGGAAGAAGGGAAGGGTCCTGAACATGGCATGACAGTAGCACTATAAGGAGAAATGATTACTAAGTGAGATTGCTATGAAAACATGCAGAAGAACTGAAGCATAAAAAGTGAAATACAATGTAGCTCTCATATTTTCAATCAACAATTACTTTTTTTCTTGCCTCTGTAATATTAACTATCCTGTGGTCCTTGAATATACAGCAAAGCAAGACCTAGATTGACTAAGGTGGCCACTGTAACATGGTTATCTTGACTAGTTAAACATGTTTTCTGGAAAAAAAAGTGAGTCTATTTTCACGTTAGGGAACTAAAAATATTTAAGAAAAAGGGTACACTATAACGTTACTTGATTATATAGACATACAGAGTACAAGAGTGTGAGGAGAAAGACTTGTAAGACTCCATTTTTTTGCTTTTGAATACAGAACATTTTAACTGCATTAATGACTTTTCTGAAAGTAACATCAAAACACTAGTATTTTTCATATTTTGGATGGAAATAATAAACATTTGGGTGTGTTCCAAAGTCTGCTGAATAGGAATCTGTACACTGAATCCTGTATCTATTATCCTGCATCACACCATAGTAAAGTGTTCTGACTTCTCCACAGATTTTAGACCACATGGAAACCTAGATCCATCTATCACTAGGAAAAAAAGCAACACATTTTTGACATAAATAAGAATTCAAATAAGAACAAGAAAAAGAGAAAAAAAATGCCTTGGAACCACCCATTTTGCATCGGCCTACATTAAATTCAGTCCTGCTTTTTTAGTGTGATCCGAGATAAAAGACATTAAGTTCCTCCTGCCATTTTCTGAGCAGGAATCATTTTCTAAACTCCTCTCAGTTCTGTAATTTGGTCAAACGTTTTTCTGAAGTATTTTGTCATCTCTCACGAAATGTGACTACGTAGACAAGAGGTCTATTAGCACACCAAATACGAAAACAGCAATTTTGATGCTTCCACTATAAGCACAGTTAAATCATCTTTATGTTGTGTTCACACTGATTGCAGCATGCTCAGGGCATGTTTGATTTTGGTTATACTCATTACTCACCTTGATCTGTATATACGCTATCATTGTTTTCTGTAACTTCTGAGAAACCAAACTGAAGGGTGCTGGACTACATTCAGCAGAGCTTAGTTCTGTCATTAGTAAGAATTACAGGCTTAAGAAAATTTGGAAGGGTTACTTCCTGTTGTGTTCGCGTGGAAGCCAAATGCTGGAATGAAACCAATGCACGTATTGTAATACCTGACATGTTAGGAAAACCCATTCAAGGCTTCTCTTGCCAGAATATTGCTTTTGCTGGTAAGCAACTACTATAAATAAATCAATTAACTGGAATCAATTTGTTAAAGCAAAATGAATATGAAAAAAAGAATTAAAAGTTGTAGAAGAATGCCATCAGCAAAAGTGGACTTTGCTAGCTCTCCTGCTGGGAATGAATCACTTGGCCAAAAAAGCCTAAATTCACATGTTATATCAAACTTCTCAGAAAGACCAGAGTGGTGCACAGCAAGGTATCATTCTCTTTTACCCTTTGCAATCTGATTTGGATCTGCTCTGTACAACGCTGGCACACTGCTGATGAACGAATATCCACAGCCCTAAATCTCCATTGCCTGGAGAACAGAACATTTCTTACATCTTGCATGCTGCACACCTTCTAGGGCATTCTAGGGTATTGCTCCTTATTTTTTTACTATACATACCTCAAATTAGGTTTTATTTCACCTCATGTTTTAAAAAGCTTCAATTAAATTTTCCTTTTGTTGTAACTCTAGTTCTTTTCTCTCTGGTAAGAAAAGAAGAAAAAGTAGATATCACTCCAGTCTTCAAAAAGGCAAGAAGAAGAACCCAGGGAACTACTGCCCAGTCAGCCTCACCTCAATCCCTGGTGTCATGGGTCAGCACAGCTTGAAGTTTTAGTTAAGGAGGAAGTGATGTTTGGTGCAAAGAGCTGTTGTAACTTGCTCCAGAACTTCACAGAACCAACCAATTGACTAATTTGGATATTGACAGCTCTCTTAAGCCACTCAGAAGCTGTTACACCTCTGTAAAGACATCATTTAAAAACAGATAAGGCGGGAAGTGCCCTCTAGCTTTTCCGGTGTTGACACAGGTAACTGAGGGCCTGCTCAGCCCAGTGGGCTGGGCCGGCCTGGTGGGGCCCGGCTGGGCCTGCCTGCGCCTGCCTGCGCCAGCCTGTGGGGCTGGGCTGGGCTGGGCCACGGCCCTGCACCGTCTTGGCCTGATGGAGTCCCACGGCCCCTCTCCGCTCGGCTTAGCAAGATCCTAGCCGCTCCTACTCCGTGCTGGCCGGGCCTGGCCCCCTTCGGCCCTGTGGGGCCACGGCCACGGCCCGCAGCCAAGATGCACCCCCCGCCTCCGCTCCGGCCTTTGAGATGAAACTTGACACCGAGACCAGCTTGGCCCTGCGGGGCCGGGCTGGGCCCGGGGCAGGCCATGATCCTGGTCCGTCGCGGCTCGGCCGGATCGGTCCGTGGCACGGCGGTGCGGGGCTGGGCCGGCCAGGAGAGGGCCACCCTCGAGCTGCAGCCACACAGCTGAGGCTGCCCCCGTGGCTGGGGCTGGGACTGGGAGCATGCAGAGACTCCATCTAGCTGCTGCTCAGCAGAGATCAGGTGACCACCAGTAAAAGATAAGTTCCAGTTTGCAAGGTCCCCGCAAGGGAAGATTAACCCCTCCAGTGCTGTAAGTTCTTTAGAGAGACGAAATCTGCAAATACCCATCCTTTCCCAGGTTAGATGGAAAGGGAAAGGCAAAGGACATAAGTAGACACCATGAATAGTGACACCTAAGTCACTGAAGAAGAAAGAGCTAAAGCCCAGAAAGAAGAGATAGAGGAGATGTTAATGAGCTGAAATTCTTTTGTAAAGCTATGGTGATGGACTATGATATATCAAAGACTCCCTTGTAATTTCATGATAAGCATGAGGGAAGTGCTTTCAACTGTAGCCAGAGGGGCCCTGCCTGTACCCAGGTAGGACTGGAGAGGCTTATGAGGTAGAGGGCAGGAAAAAC
>VYXC01007720.1:67325-94696 GCA_013397175.1 Platysteira castanea
AGTAGACACCATGAATAGTGACACCTAAGTCACTGAAGAAGAAAGAGCTAAAGCCCAGAAAGAAGAGATAGAGGAGATGCTAATGAGCTGAAATTCTTTTGTAAAGCTATGGTGATGGACTATGATATATCAAAGACTTCCTTGTAATTTCATGATAAGCATGAGGGAAGTGCTTTCAACGGTAGCCAGAGGGGCCCTGCCTGTACCCAGGTAGGACTGGAGAGGCTTATGAGGTAGAGGGCAGGAAAAACTGTGGGGTTTTTTTGGATGTTGTGGTTGACACTGGTTATAGACTTCCTCCGAGGTGGGTGTTTCAGAGACCCAAAGGGACTCAGTGTAAGCTTTTGGAATAGCGGCTGTGGAGACATAGAGCATTAAGAAATTGACCACTTTGCCTGGACTATCAGAAAACCTCTATTCCTCGAGGTGAAGATGATCCAAGAGATAGATGAAGAGAACCTTTGCTCTTGAACAACTCATTCTTAAAGCTATACCCCATTAGCTACAAGTGAACCCTCAAAAACGGCGGTGAGGACACCTGTAATCGAGGAAAGGGACTCACACATGCCATCAGAAACCCATCCCAGGGGGCTATTGTGCTGTGACATTGATGCCATGAGAAGATTGTTCTTGTGGGAAGGCTCCACAGCACGGACAAAACAGACTCCTCTCCCTAAATGAACTGATAAAAGACTATTTTAGAGTGGTAATGATTCCAAGTTTGTGTCTTTATGGTATAAGTGAATTGGATAAAAGGGGGAGGTGCTGGAGGAAAAAGGGAGTTTTTTGCTTTAATTCCTTGTTATTCCTTTTTACTTTTAGTTCTAGTAATAAGCTTCTTTAAATTCTTGAAAGTTTAGTCCCTGCTTTGCATTCCTCCCTGTTCTTATCTCACAAAAGGTGACAATTTGAACGAAACTACTACATCTGGAAAGGTGATGGAGTGCCGCATTCTGGATGCCATTTCTATCCACATGGATGATAAGGTGATTGGTAGTCAGCATGGATTCATTGAAGGTCACCTTGGCCAACCAGATTTCCTTTTACAATGAAAAAATTACCTGGATGGATGAGTGGAGAATTGTGGATACTGNTTAGTCCCTGCTTTGCATTCCTCCCTGTTCTTATCTCACAAAAGGTGACAATTTGAACGAAACTACTACATCTGGAAAGGTGATGGAGTGCCGCATTCTGGATGCCATTTCTATCCACGTGGATGATAAGGAGATCGGTAGTCAGCATGGATTCATTGAAGGTCACCTTGGCCAACCAGATTTCCTTTTACAATGAAAAAATTACCTGGATGGATGAGTGGAGAATTGTGGATACTGTCTACCTCGATTTCAGCAAGGCTTTTAACAGTGTCTCCCACAACATCCTCATAGGCAGGATTAGTGGGCAGTGAGGCGAATTGAGAACTGGCTGAACAGTAGATCCCAGATGATCAGTGGCACAGGGTCCAGTTGGAGGCCTGTCATTAGTGGTGTCCCCCGAGGTTCAGTACTGGTCCTAGGATTGTTTAACTTCATCAATGACTTGGATGAAGGTCCAGGTGCCTCCTCAGCAAGTTCACTGACAACACAAAGCTGGGAGGAGTTTTGGGCTGATCCCCCCGAGTGCTGTGCAGCCCTTCAGAAGGACCTGGGCAGGTTGGAGAGATGGGCAGAAAGGAACCATCTGAAATTCAACAAAAGCAAATGCAGGATCCTGCACCAGGGGAGGAATTAGGATCCCTAATTCTCCAAGGCTATGTGATCCCTTTATACATACAACTTTGGGGGTTTTTCTGTGTGACATCATTAACATGCACAAAACATGTTTTCCCATCTATTTTTCATAAAAACTGTTACAGAACTGATTATTAAGCAAAATTTACTTTACAGTAAACCTGTCTACATGCTCTTCTGCATAATTTAGCAGTAATTTATAGAGTGACAGTTGTAAGGTATTCCCATAAGATGAAAAGACATCAGAGAAAATAAAGTTTTTCAAGAAGAAAATCTTATGCGCTGGTGTGACTTGCATTATGCACAAGATTGTCTTGTAAAATGGTCTTGTTAATAATAAACAGACACATTTTTCACACTGCATTGGAATGGTGATTCTTAGCTTCAGTCACGAAAAGAAAAATTATTAACAGACATGAAGCTAGCCTCTTTGGAAAAGGCCTTAAAAGGATATTGCAACATAGATAAAATACAAACACACAGACCTCACAAATTTTAATGCTGGAAACCCTGACCATCCAAGAGGAAGTTTCTACTTAAGTAAACAAATGTTTGAAAGCAAGGAAATATAAAATTAATGGCATGCAGACAACATACATACCCCTTCCACAGCTGAAGAGTTTGAGGAAGCTTTCACCATTGAATATCCATTATTTTTTAACCTTATGGACTGCTTAACCAAGGAATTTTGAATTTTTTTCCAGCTTAAATGCTGAATACTGACTGTCTTTTATCTTTGTTGCAGACTAGATTAGGAAGAAACTTCAAGACAGCGTAACACAAGTGTATTTATAGCAAGTTCCCAGGAGCAGATCTAAGGACCTAAGATCTTCTGCACTTCAGAGGAGATGTGTCACTTAACAATATGCAGAGGACATAGTCAAAACAGGATGAATGCAAGTTATTGCCTAGTTGCAAACTGATATCTGTTGCAGTTCCGATGGTGATAAAGGAGGCAAGAAGGCTTCCCGCATAAGGACCTCAGAGGATCTTTATCCACATGGTCCCAAAGGCCACATGGTAACACGCTGGTTCCCCAAGGCAGAGACCAGGCCACATGGCATGGACCTAGGCTTTTATATGGGGATGAGAGGGGTGGAGAGAGCACATGAACTAATGGTTTCAGGGCATAGGGACGGTACAGGGGTGGAGTTGGGGTATTGGGGCCAATGGGGAGAACGTGAGGGAGTGGTCGGGACCAGAGGCGGGGAAGGGAAAATAATGTGGGAAGGGCACGCATTTAGTAAGAACGGGAGTGCGAGAATACAGCACTACAGATATTTTATCATCTGAGATCTGGAATTCTGACAAAGCAGTTCAGAGTAATTCAACACCCACAGTCTAGAGGACAAAAAGAACTCATTAGGTAATAGTTGGGTTTTCTCATGTAATTTTTAAAATAACATTGTTTAAAATGAGCAAAATGAATAAACAGCATACTGTCTTTCTTGGCCTGCAAAATTGTGCATCTTGGTTTATGATGCAAATTATACTTGAAAGCCTTTGTAATAAAGAACACTTGTTTATGTCACGTGTATTTGATTTACTACTCAGCTATAATCCCAAGTGGAAACTTGTGATTTGGGATAGGTTCAAAACTAATGGTTTTTCATAGCAGCTGAATAAATGAAGTTTCTCACTTTTACAGAGCTAATTAAGTACTGAACAAGGGAGAATACCTTCCCCCAATTTCTCCATTACAAATAAAAATCTACAATTCTTCTGTCTACATAGGACATGTTGTAATAATTTAACCAGATGCTAAGGATGGTAAGTACTGACAGCATGTTTTATTGTGTACAATGAAATTCTCCAATTTTTCAAAGAAGTGTAAATTTTCTGTTTATCTTAATAAGTAATAAGAAATTCATGTGGACATTAAAAATCTCAAAGTTCATATTGCCAATCAGGCAGAAAAAGAAAAAATATAAACAAAGTAGAACAATATGAAAACCCATCCCTTCCCATACATACACACTTTCTGAACTGAGTTTCAATTTGAAATATTATTTTCCCAGTCTGCTTAGAAGATCTATGCAGAGTATCTAGAATAAGAAAGAGGCTGGAGCTGGTCTTGGGTTTGACTTGATTCCAAAAGGTTTTTTATGTATTCTTTCTACTAACAGTGGGTTGATTTCAGCCTTTTGACTAATAAAACATTTTTGTATAGCTGATTGATTTGGCACAGCTCTTCAGGAAAGCAGCCCTGTGTTGCTGGTTGCATCTTTTGAGTGAATATATGTCTTCCGTAGCAGCAATTAACTGTGAAGATGGAACAAAATGTGCACAGATTTTTTATACTGAAGATGCAAGAGAGGAGGGACAGAAGGATGAAAGATCAAAATCGTACAATTTTAAAAGTACAGAACTTTATAGTGCAAGGTTTGGTTGTAGTGTGTACAATCCTTCTCGCTATATTTCAGCCCTCAAAAATAAACATGATATTTAGAGCATGCACTTAAAAAAAATGGTTACCCTTCCATGAAGATTTAGTGACGTGCTGTCTCAGCATACTTGTCATGTCCTCTCCATCTTGCTTTATGAGGTATAGTTGTTTTCTTGCCATGCCTTTAGAAAAACCATTACACACATAGTTGGAAATACATTTAAAGTCAGGTCTATCTAGACTCTTCACATGTCAGTTGAATCCTTTTGGATTCAACGCAAAATGTCCGTTCTCCACTGTGCATGCACATATACCACAGCCTTTTAATCCTAGTGGCATACTATCTTTGTAAAACCACTCTCACCAATGAAAGAATAAAACACAGGAAGTAACAAAAAATATGCTCTGTTATACAGGAGTAGAATGGCTCAACAGAAGTGAGCTATTTATAGAAACCATTGTGAGGCTGTAAACTTTAAATAAACCCCTTATTTTTCTGCTTTGTTCATGGCAATGACTTGAAGAGGCAAAATGTCCTGGAGACATCGGGAAGTAAATACATCATGATAAAGAAATTCTTTGATACACTCTATGATTTCTTATGCTAATGTGATGCAGGAAAGGCCCTTGAATGGCTACGTAAGCACTACAAAGGTAAGAAGAGAAAAGTAGGTATAAAATCATGCAGGCAGGAGCTCACAACATCCTCTACAAATATCTGTATTAAGATCTAATTAGTCGCCCATGTCCATTAATGCAAGACAGGAAGCAATAAGTTGAATTGTTGAAAGAAGGATGTTGCCCAGGAGTAGAAGGAAATGCCCTAACTGTAATGGCAGTTCAGTCTATTTGATTGCCTAATGCTTTGCTGCTGCTTTCAGGTCAGAGAAAGACCATACTAGAAAGAGTGCCTGCTATTTATTAAATTTTTTGCTATTGACATATTCAAATTTCCTTCTTGATCCATCAAGAAACTTTCTGTATCAGATTTCTCAATGATCAGCACCAGTTAGTGTTCAAAGATCATTTTTAGGGGACAATTGGCAAAGAAATAGTTCATGTATTAAAGCACGTTTCCATGATAGTAGAATTAGTATTAGTATTAGTATGACTGCTTATAATACTGCTGCTATGACTGATACCACTACTACTATTTTTTTAGGCTGTCTTTGTGTGACCATTACTAATATTCTCTTTTTCTGGCTGACCTTAGAATTTTAATTTAAAATACAAGCAGGAAAACAAAAGGTAGACAAAAACCTGCTGGTCAAACAGTTCATGAACCAACAGAGAATCATAATCAGAATAAATGTTACATAATGCCATCCTCAAAACATCATCCTGATGAGCTTAGTACACCCTCTCTGTTTCTGTCACAACACAAAGAGATAGCAACATAACAGTAATATTGTATAACAGTTTAACATAACAGCAATGTGGTTATACTTTGCTTCACATACATACTGCTAATTACGAAAGTTTTCAATAAATTTACTCATGAGGTATCATAAGATTTAGGGAATAACCCCTATTTTCAAAGTAGGTTACAGTCTCAGCACCAAAAATTTATTAGAGTCACAGGATGCTTATATAGAGACATATTAATGTAATATGTAATCCTTAATAACTCAACTGAGTAATAATGAAATCAACTGAAAGTGAGCATTCATCCATATTTCTTTGAAAACATGAATATTGCACTAAAAGTATAGATATTATCTTTTTTTAGCAGGGCATTATTAACTGCATTAAGCACAAAAATCTCATTTTATTCTACAAATTATAATGTATGAAAACACTGGGAAGGTAAGAAAATGGGGTCTTTGAAGTAAAAAACAAAGGAAAGTTATAAAACTTCCATGGGAAAGTAAGCAACTATTTACTCTGGGGTATTGCTCAAACCTGCATTATTTTTACAGGCCAGAAGGCAACTGTAATATTTTAAAGCTCTTGTTGCAGTAGCAGGATGTGCTTTTGCTTTCATAGCCTCCTTTCTCAGGTGGTTGCCACATGTTTGGCTTCTGTGCAAAGGTATATTATTTCATTACTTACCTCTCTGGTACACAGTTTGGTTGAGAATGGGGAGATTTCTTTTAGAATTAGAATATTTAGCCATTCTGCAGAATAAATATAAACCAGCACAGCAGAGGTTAAATTGTGGATTACAGAAGAGAGAGGAAATTATTGAAGAATGAATCCAAATATATATTCTGGCCACTGCTCAGAGAAGCCTGGAAGTATAGAAGAAGCTATCCACTTGAATTGTGGGACTGTCCCAAAATTACTTATTATAGAATCATAGAATGGTTTGGGTTGGAAGGGACCTTAAAAACCATCAAATTTCAACCCTTCTATCATGGGGGTGGGTTTTCTTTTCTAGAAGGGAATTTTTAGTTGTAAAAATGTCTATTAAAAAAA
The DNA here is from genome assembly GCA_013397175.1 of Platysteira castanea. Classification (NCBI taxonomy): domain Eukaryota; kingdom Metazoa; phylum Chordata; class Aves; order Passeriformes; genus Platysteira; species Platysteira castanea. The sequence continues at coordinate 73,857 of VYXC01007720.1, forward strand.
TCAGAAACTCATGCGAGTGATGTATAAGACCCAGTAATGGCTATCCAAAAACCTTCAGAACCAGCCTTAAGACTCCAAAAGTCCATAAGTTCTGCTTTCCATTAGTAGTAAATATTAGAGCCGGAATAGCAACCTACCCTCCACACACCAAATATGTCTCCTAAATTAATCTCACGGAAATCTTCCCTGGTGTCTAAAAATTTCAGTCAGCTTGTTTATATATCTTGCTCCTTTGGGACTTCTCTGGGACCACAAGCAAGTCAGGGGAGAAAAACACTGTGAGGGGCTGATTTTATGGTATTTACCATCTGAGCAGAAAGAATTATAGAAATCTCCCAGAGGTATTTACAATCAAGAGGTTTGCATAGCAAGAGCACTTGTGAATTCTTTCACTGAAACAGCTCATTTGCCAACCTTTTTAAGTTTCACCCTCAACAGAATTGAAATTACCTCAATTCAAAACAAAAAACCACCAGTGCAAAAATAAATGCCTAGTACTGTATGTTAATATCATGATCTGAGACAGTCTTTCAGTGGGTGAGCGTGTAGTGGCTGGGGTAATATTTTCTTCAGTAACATAAGCACAGTTCCTAACTACTGTTTCCAGTCCTGTATTTTTAGCACTTTTATTGTTTCAGCTGCAACCAACTAAAACTCAATGTATTAAAATAATGAAAATTTTCCGTGTTGCTCTTTTCTTCTGCATTTCCTAACCATGCTGATGTTTAATTTAAATAATTTTTATTGTGCCATTCAGAGAGAAGGAATCAGAAATGTGAGAGAAGACTGAGAATATGCACCATGTTCTCTTTTGAGTTTGACTCTTGATGCTACGCCAGCTTTCTTTGATGGCTTCACCAGTGAGGACTGTGAACCACACACATGCAGAGGTCAGTTGTGCTAACCTCCACGGGACAGACTTTATCTAGTATGGCAATTCAGACTCCAAAGCAGCTGCTAGTTCATGTCATCAGCACATCTGGCTCCATATATCCTGAATTTTCCTTTTAACCGTGTAGCTGGCTGGATGTATGTGAAAGACTAAGCATGGGGTCATCTGCTCAGGAGGTATTAGCCATATTCTTCAGAGCCTTACTGTGAGCCTCAGAAATAGTTTCCCTATCTTCCTGTCCCAGGGATAGGACTTAAGTCTGCCTGGGATGGAGTTTTTCATCCAGGGTGAAATCCTGTCTTCACTGCTAGCAATTAACATTTTGTTACTGATGTCCATAAAGGCATCAAGCATTCAATATGCTTGAACAAGTAATTTCTTATGCTCATTTAAATGCACAGTTTTATTGATTTGCAAAAGGTGCTCAGGTAGGATATATTCTTGAGTAATTATTTATGAAAGTAGGGCCATAGGACCTATTACAAACAGTCTGAAAAGAAAACCTAAAATCAAAACTGGTTATCAGCATTTCTTTCTTCAAAAATGTCAAAAGTAAACAGATAAAATTATTGCCACCTTGTTCAATAAAACAGGATTCTGCATTATGCTGATCTCACTGTAGCTTAACAAAGAATTTAAAATAATTATATTCATGCTGAAATACTTTGCTGAGTTAAGGCCTAGATGGATAATCCATATTTCACAGATATAGTAGAAGTTTAGGTCTTTGAGGTCAGCTTAATCTCTTGATTTTAGAATTTAACACAAAAAGTTTACTTATAAGACTTAGAAGAGTGTGTTAAGTATTCAAAAGAGTACTTCTTTATACAGTTTATTATAAATTCACTTCTCTGTGTACTTGTATTCACTAGAGATTCATGTTCTACTCATAAACGCTGTAATAATTTTTTTATTTCTGATTTCAAATGCTGCAATACTTTTTCTAATAATAAATGCTATCCCAAAGGGACTGTGAATATGCTGATTACAAAAAGCATCTCATGGGATCTTCCATAACAATGAGATGAAACCCTCTGGCTTCTCACAACAAAGTGAGGAGTCTCTCTTCAGTATCTGTGTCTACTGGTTATTTTTCACACAACAGAGTGACTAATTTATCTTCATGAAAGAGTGTTTTTCTATTATATACTGCAAAATTCAACTTGCTATGTGTATGGTTTAGTGGCAGATAATATATTAATGAATTACACATCGTAGATGAATATTATTTTGAAATACAGTGCAACGTTTCTTCTAAATATTCTTCCTTCAACTCCTCTCTCAAATAGGGAATCTTAAATAATGAAAACATAATTCTAGATAAAATTTTAAGTCAGTGTCACACTGCTGTATCACCTTGGATTTTTTGACCAAAATTTACCTTCTTATGAATTTCAGATCCTTATTACCCAACTAGACTCAGCTGCACTGCTGAATTTGGCTTGGAAATAGATACCGGCAGGTTGTATTTCACTTCAAGCTCTGTTGATGGATCCCTTTTTTTCTCCTGTGGGTAGGAGTTACTCATACTGGCCCTGCTATTGGAGTATCTGTCTTCCTCATAATCTTCAGCTTATTTATCCTCACAGTCCTGACAAGAGATTTTCTTGTCCAAAGAAATGCAGCAAAAAGAAATAAAAGAATACATCTAAGGCCATGGCAGTGACCTGTCAATACAGGGCAGAGAAATGGCATCTACCCTACTGCTCTCCTGTATTACTGAAGACTGGCCTCACCGTTACCCTGTTTTGGCATTCTTCCTTTGCTTTCTGTATCCCAACCTTAATATAACTACTGAAATTTTTCATTCCTTATTTTTCCTTTCTTCATCTCAATTACACACTCCATCTGGCAATCTGCCCTGCCCCTGAAATCAGAACTCTTCTTGTCTCAGTGTGCACTTGGCTTAATCCTTTCCTATAACTAAAAGCACCTGCCATTCCTTTCCTGTGTTCTGGATAGTGGTTTTTTAATGTCTAAATACAGCCCTACTTGTCCCAAAGTGTTGCTTGCTATTCACAAGATACCATTTCCTTCAAGACAGGTTGTAAGAGGACTCTGTTTAATAAAATTCGTTATCAAAAATGCTGTTTTAGAAGAACATCTAAGCTATTCACTGTTGCAGTGTGCCCCGCGGCACCTCCACAATTCACATATCAGGAGAAGAAAAGGAATGAAAAGCTCTATTTTTTCTCAGAATCTTCAATCCCAAGCGATGTAACATTCAGCAGTGATCTGAGTGGCCAGAGACCCAAGAGTATTCAATGTGTTCTTGTCATTGTGCTGATCAGTGCAGCAGTTCCATGACCATGTGCATTGGTACAATGCAGGGCAAGGTGTGTTGCTCTTGGCATGGGCAGGTGAGATAAAAACCTAGAGGAGGGAACAGCATGAACAACAGCACCAACAAATCCGTGAAAACGGATGATGAAAGGCAAGTTTTCAACCCACTTGCTAGAGAGTGGGTTTTACTGAGTAGATGAATAGTTAAACCTGCAGGAGTGAGGGGGAGGTTACTTCTGGTTTAACCCGGAGCTGCTGCAGCCAGAATCCTTTCTCTGGCTATGCCCTGAATGCACAGGGAGTAACACCTGTGAGTCTCTAAACACTGAAACACAAAAACGCTCCCGGCATTCTGGAATTTCAGCCTTAATTTTATTTCTATCAATGTGAAAACTACATTTATCTAAAAGTTGTTATTTTAGGGCCAGAGTCTCCCTTCCCACAATACTCCTGGATTATACGGTCTGAAGCTGTGTATGCTCTCTGTTGGAATAGTTTCATATGCTTAGATTAGTCATTAAAATAATGAAGAGGAAGAAAACATGCCTCTGGCAAGTAATGAAGGAACTCTCACAGTCAGAATTTATATTCACTTAGGTAAAACTGCAATCATTGTTGCCTGGAATAGACAAATAGACAAAAAGACTGTATTAGGCAAAAACTTAACAAACATATCCAAAATGTGGTTCCATACATTCAAGTCTGCTAAAAAATTATTTATATTCTCACTCAGGCATAGGAATTCCAAATATATTACAAATATATTAGTGATCATATACTTTGACAATATTTTCCAGAAAGGAACATAAAGACATGAAGGGACTCTGGACCTCTATGTCATTACTTTACGTAGAAAATCTTACTTAGTTAAATAGCACTGTAGGGTTAGATGCTAGTATATAGAATTGCCAGAAACATTATTTATTTAAAGTGGTTTGTACTTCCTTTAGTAACAATCATGGGATTTTGCTGTAGCAAACATATAATAATTTTATGGTTCTAAAGGAGGATATTCAAAAATATCCTCAAGTTATCTTCAGCTAATTAGTCCTCTGAGTATACTGATTAAATTTATTTATATTGCATAGATCCATTGAGATTAAACTATCTCATCTCTGTGTTTGGAAGACAGTTGAGGGAAGAACCAAAAATAATTATTTAAAACATTTGGAAGTGTGACATATTACAGATACTAAGTCATTTAACAGAAGTAGTGAGTTGTTATTATAACCTGGGCTACGGGTTTTTATTTTCCTACATAATAGACTTAATTCTTACAAATCAGGAATATTGGAAGGGCAATTATAAGCATTTAATGAGTCTAATTTCTTAGACTCTTACATATAGCAGCAGTGTCTGGCCTACTTGCAAATCTGAATACAGAAAAAACTTGTAAACTTGTAAACCTAGTAATTGTAATTTGTTTGGGTCAATGCCTTCTTCTGTCACACTCATCACAAGATTAAGAAAATACTAAGATCAGTCATCAGAGTCTGACAGACATGCAAGAACCACTTAGTTTTGTTACTCTTTCCATACATCAATTCTAAGTGATATAAATACTAATAAAACAGCCAATTGTCTGAAGAACCCTAAAAAAGCAACACAGGAAAACTCAGGGTTTAGGAAGACACAGAAAATGGCAAGGATATATCAGAGTTTCTAACAATTCTAGAATAAAAACTTAACAGTGTAAGGGTATACCAGCAAATTGCTGTTTGCTCCTGTGTATGTGTTTTTTCCCTTTAATGAATATTTAAAATAATTTTTTAATGCTTCGTTTTGTCACTTTTTATTCTTCTTGATTCCCCCACCTGATTTAAATCCTGTTCTTTGAGTTTTATGAATTTTTCCTAGTTTTCCTTTTATTTTCCNTTAATTTTTTCTTGTTTTTCTTTTTTTTTTCTTTTTTTTTTTTTTTTTTTGGTCTTTGTTTTGGATTATTTGGTAAGAATTAGAAAGAAGCTGGGACCAAAGGAAAAGTTCTTTCTAAAAATTATGAAAACATGGCAAAAGGGCAAATGGTTTTCCCAATAAAATGCAGTCTGTGCTAAATCCAAATGGGTAGATATGAATCCTAAGAGGACATACATCTCCTTGTTCATTTCTCCTCTTTGAAGAAGTGTATGTGTATTCATTTTAACACAAACCAGACTTCCCCATGAACAGAAGTATGTTCCTAACCTTCCTTTCTTTCTTTCTTTCTTTCTTTCTTTCTTTCTTTCTTTCTTTCTTTCTTTCTTTCTTTCTTTCTTTCTTTCGTGGTATAGTTAGTTAAACATAAATTGGAATTAATATTCTAAAGCAAACAGTCAAAATATCCAATATCCTTTTTTTCCTCAGAGTTGTGTAGCTAGAAGGATTTAATATAGTTGATATTAGTCAAGTATTTTATTTTATCATTTCTGAAAAGTTTTCATGAACTTTGTATCTCAAACTGAGCTTTGAAGTATAACGAAATCAAGGTAAAATTCAATTTTAACCCAAGAAATAAGAAAAATAAATGTATTGACTGAGGTATTTGGGTAATATTGCTATTAATCACAAATCATAATTGAATATGTGACTATATGTTCAAATTATTTGAAATTATAGACACTTTATCAAGTCTTTGTATAGTTGGCATTTCTGGGTATTTTCTTACAGATCCCATTATTCTACTGGAAATTTTATAAACAGTTCCTAATACATTCATGTACTCATATATATGTATACACATCAGTTTGATTCTCCAGTCCAGCGCAACAATGAAAGACCAGTTTTCACACTGCCATCATTACTGGACTTGCTGAACTAATGCCGAGGTTTGTCACAATAGAATTATTTGGTGGGTGGGTATGTATATATCCACTAAATATATGTGCTACTTTATATTATGCAAGTACTAAAGAAACAACCAAATCATAAAAATCAGCTAGGTGGTTGAAAGCATGAAGTGAAGAAAACTGGAAAGAGAACTATTTATAATAAGGGAAAGCAAATTGTCAGTGACCTTATACACAGTTATCTTTTTTCATGGTCTCAATTTAGTAAGTTGGTAATATAAGAGATCGTGAATGTAAATGGAGTATGTGTTGCTTAACATGCTTTGTTAATTTTCTACTGTCAATTTATAAGTAGAGAATTAAAAAAATCAGACTGGATAGTATTAGTTATCCCATGGACTGATTAAGGAATATTAACTGCCTAAGGCATCAGACACAGAGGAATTCTTCTAACACATTTACATATATTTTATCTCTACCAAGTGATTAGATGAAATATAAGAGCCCAAGGTACCTGTCTCCAAGAACAACCATTAAGACTATTTGGGTACAAGACAGACAAGCTGATTTGTGGTTGCTGTATTGTTAGGTAGGAGGCAACCAGGATAAAACAGTGGAGCTGAGAAAGAGTCAGGAGTGAGGCATCCAATTACAAGAGTATTCCCGGAACCTGTCACCAGCTCTTGAATCCAACACTTCCTAAACACAGTGAGTGAAATACAGAACAGAAGATAATACTAGAAAAAGGGAATGCTGATTCAATTATTGTATCCTAAGCCTCTCAGGATCAGTCCCAGAAACCATCAACAGACTCTGTTTTGCAATGGCCTGAATTGTATAGTTTACTTTTTGATTCCAGCTGTAGACCCCCCCCGCTCCTTTTCCTTGAACAGCAGCTCATCTCACCATGGTGGGAGCCAGTTACACCTGCCTAGGGAAAGCTTTTTCAGCATACCTTCTGCTTCTTTATTTTTCTCTCTTCTGTACACAATACTTTCCAGATTCTCTTGTTAAGTCCTGCTGAATAAACACTCATGTTTATGCTCCAGTAACCCTGGTGGAGGCCTTCACAATAAATTCAACATGCAATTCCTTTTTTCTGACAATTTTTCAACATACACAAAAAGAGAGCACATTCCATAAATCTAATAAAGCTGCATGGTTAAGAGCAGCCATCCTTGCCGTGCCTGTGAAGTTGAATGCAATGCACCACAATTCCCTGATTGTGCCTGTACAATTACTGACAGAGCAACAAAAACATGAATGAGACAAAAGATGATTGTGTTTCTGAGCAAAACTGAGGTTTACAGATCATTTGGAATTTCAGCAACTAACTTCAGTGCAGTACAACTTGCTGGAAGACAACAGACACTGGTAAGCTGACACTAGTCAGTGAACACTGAATAAAGTATTTCACAGATGTTTCTTCTAATTGGATTTATAACACCACTTTGACGATATTTTCAAACTTTTTATTTTGAAAGAGGCTTAGGCTTTTGATTTTTTTTTAATTTGCACAGAAAAAAAAAAATGTGCCCAGGAAGCTTCATGACTTATTTGCAGGAAGCTTCAGGCTAATAATGTCCAAATTTGTATATTTAGAGATATTCTTACTCTACATAAGAAGGAAATGTTATAACACATGGGGAAAAAAAACAAACAAAAAACATAAGCCAGCAGATTATAAAAGAAGATCAAACACACAATTTAGGAAAGAAATTTGTGACCAAGAAACAATGAAATATCTACTGAACTGGTAAAAAGATAGGGATTGATGGGAGAGAGGAGTGTAGGAATCCAGACATTAAATATCAATATTATAGGTTACTGTGGTGGGGAAGAGTCTTCATGTCAATCCAGCTGTCATATCTGACAAGCCAGACTCTTGCTTTTTGAATAAATTCATCGAAGTTCAACTCCAAACAGATACTTTCTGGAGAAGCAACATGGTCTTTTGGTTTTGAAGGTGTCCAGAAGGGCCATAAGGCCATACTGTTTTGTAGTTGTACATAGGAAATTCTGTTTCAGTACCATGTTAAGACTCCTTAAGAGACTCAAAACACTTCTTAAACTGGTTCAAGAGATTTAATTCCTCTGCTAAAAAAGCCCAAATGACCTCATGCCAGTGACCTCGCATCTTTCCATCAGCTAACATTTCTTACATGGCTCGTTCTTGTCCTACACTGTGTACAGAGGAGGATTCCCACTCCCAGCTATTCCTGCTGGGGAAAAAGATAACTGAAGGCAGTAGATTGATAAACCAAATCTTGCTTAATTGTCTACATAAAGATTTAAGGTTACTGTTTTTCTGTTCCCATGTCTGGAGATTTCACTAAAGGATTTTTGAGTTTGCTTAATAATAATTGAGGTATTTATTCTAATAATATGTGAGCTTATAGCTTTTATGAATATTTCTCACCACTGCAAACTTCAGGACAACATTGATTTGACTGTCTGCACTTTTCAAAGTTGTTTAATTCTCCAAATAATATAAAGGCACAGTCATGGATTTAATTTTTCACCCTTTTGAAAGCTTCGTTTATATGTTTGGGGTTTTTTTCACAAATGTCCATTTTTAAGCAGCACATATCAGACTGATAAGAGTGCAGAAAGTAAACTTACATGAGTCGTACCTACAGGGCATTAATTAGGCTCAGATTATTTTAGTAAACATAAAAATCCCTTTTACTTAGTTTGGCCTAAGCAAAACCGTTCAACATAGACTCACCTATCCAGGGGCATGTGAGAGATGCATTCAGGACTACAGAGCTCTTCTTTCCATTTCCTTTGCCTTTCTGCCTTAGTTGATAGCACTTGCAGGATATGTTAATGTTATCATTACACAGCCCCTGACTCTGCCTTCAGGGAAGAAAAAAAAACAAGCTAGAGTGAAAGATTTGTCTCTGAAAGCCCATTTGAAAGGTCACCTGAGAGTAACAAACAGAACTTCACTATGTTTTCTGGCTTGGAGAATTTGCAAACTTATGAAAGGACCACGGAGATGTACAGCAGGGTATTGCCAAGCCATAGCATTTCCATTAGAAAACGCAGAGGAGGTCTAGGGAGTTAAAATTCAAGGGCTGAATAGAATTCGGTCAAAGCTGTGAGAGAAGAGAAAGGCATCTGGAGCTGGGCTGGCTTCCAAGGTCAAAGCAGTAGTGGTTAATAATTATAAAGAAGACCATATCGTATCCTTGCATTTGTCTGAGGATTTTGTTACAGGATATTAATTAATTATTTATTGTATATGGAGCCTACATGTTAAAAAATGCCTGGGAAGCACTGGATTGTTCACTGTGATTATTCATTACTCATCAGGCAGCTTCCCAGGTTACGATGACTCTTCAGCATTCTCCCAAACACCAGACATACTCCTAAATGGCACGATGTCAGTAACATTGACAAAACGCCCTGCACAGAACTTGTCAGCACTGGGCAGCAGGGATCCCTCCTGCAGCGCGACGTGCCGATGCCTGGGAGCCAGCTACCTGCCCTCTCGTTAGCACAAGGACACTCGCTAGTGCTGTCAACAGTAATGAACATGACAGGCGACTGCCCACAGGACACATGCCACTGACAAGGTGCCCTTCCCTACCAACCAGTTTGCAACCACTGGGTGTTCCAATGAGTGTGGTAGGGGCAATCTCTGACTTCAGACTGCTTAGAGCTGTTCTTCTTGTTCCTGTCTTGGAACATTGTGGGTGCGGGGTCTCAAGACATTGCCTTGCATATGCATATGCTTCTTACAAATGCAGCACTAGCACTAAAACATTAATTAACTATCTCTCAGTAGTGATTAATGAAGGCTCTGTCACAGTAACTCAGTGTGTTCTACTCATTTTGTAAGCACATCATCTCCTTATATCTTCATTTGACATTTAGGAAAGTATATTTGCTACAAGAATTGTATTGCAAGCAACAGCACTTTTCCACTTAGATGCATATTTTGAGACCAGAATGGAACTAGTACAAAAGTATTCATAAAATAATGTCACTGTGATGGATTTGTAAACACTCTCCTAGCATTACAATGATGCCAGCTCAATAGATTTTTAATGTACTGAGAAGGGAAATACCAGCACAAACATTTAGAGCATGCAGATAGGTTTCAAACAATTAAAATTTGAGACTCTTTGTAAAATTCTTTCCCATATTACCTGTAATCTCTTATTTTAAATTAAGTTTAAAAAAGGGCTTCTGTATGTTCTTGACATCCTCCTCTGCTTCAAAACAGACATAGGCTAAAACATTTGTTGAATTGCGTCCAGTGTTTTGTGGAAGAGGAAGCTCTGTCTCATGGTTACTCATCCCTTCCAAAGCAGTTTTCAGTTTTCAGGCTTTCTTTTAAGTTTTATTCTGGGAGAATGAAAACAAACACACAAAGATGTCCCATGTTTGCAATCTTGGCTCTGTCACCAACTCAATGTGTGGCCTTTTGCATATCACTTTGCAAAAGCTACTGGTGGCTTTCCTAGGCTCAGAGAAAAGGGTTGGCCCTGCAGGAATCTTGTGTTGGGGGAAGGCTTTCTGTGAAGCACCTTTCCCAGGAAAATAAACCTTTAAGCAAATTGGTTTATTATACTGGATGAACTTTATACCCAAGCCTCAAGCAGATTTGGAATTTGCTTGAAGCAAACAGTTCAAAACGTCAAGGTATAATTAAATGCCTTTGTTTGGGATGAATGTGCTCTCATGATAATTCTCCAATTAATGAATTTTACTAACCCCTGAGGATCTTCACATCAGAGTTGGGTGAGCTGATCTAGATGGGATGATTTCTTTTCAGTTTTTTTCTTATTTGTTTTGTCAAATGTAAGAAACTGCACAGAAAATATTATATGCCTATTATTTTATGGGAATTGTTAACATTCTGAACACTTTACATATTTAATAGATCTCTCAACGAATTGGTATTCATTCACAATATTTTTTAAGGGTACTGTGTTCATAACAGCACAAAATTGAAAACAGCTCTTGCTGGTGTGGAATCGTATCACATTCAGAGAATAATCATTAGGAAAGGAAACAGCAGAACAGATACGTTATGCCATATCTTGCTTTTCTTACTTATTTGTAGTCTTTTACTAAACATTATATTTCAAGGTAGGAAAAAACAAAGGAAAATGTTAGAAAGCCACTTTCTTCTACAAATTTGAGCTATGAAGCTGATCAAACACTAATAGACCACTGAGATGTGATGTCAAAATGGCATGATGAAGTCAGGCGCTGGACTGAGGATTCATAGTAGGTCAATCATAGATGTGAAAAGAGGACCCAATACAAAATGAAGTGCCTGGCAGTTTCACAGTTCCCCTCTCTTTTCTGGAATTTCCCTTTAGCAAACTAAAATTAAAGTTAGATTTGGATGACTTAATTTTCTGCTAGTTTTCAGCAGGAGATAGTCAGAAAACCTTAAATTTCTGTCTTTGAGCACCAGCTGTCTTTTAGAGAATCGATTATAGAGGGTAACCTGGAATGAGAATTTAATCCAAAATCACACCTCCTGAGCCCTGTTATGTTCAGGGAGTTCACACCACCTCTGTGTGAACAGTGGTGACACTCACATAGAAAGTCTCCCAACTTCTTTGCATCTCAGGGAAGCCAAGTTCTACTTTAAGTGAGTTTAATTCTACTACCTATCTTCTGCCAGGATGAGAACTTCCTGAACCTCTTAAGCAGGGAAAATATAGTAATATATTACTATAGAAAAAGAAAGTTCTGGTAATATGTTTTGGCAATTTGTGCATTTGTTTATTAGAAAAACTGCATCTGGTTCTGTCCTTGGGTCACTAAAAGGATAATGTGAATTAGTTTCATAAATGAGAGCATATATTTTTATATATGTAGATTTATACTTCAGTTCTGTTTAATCACTGAAACTCATTTCCCTGTTTTTGAGATGAGTGAATTGGAAGTTTAGTCTCAATCTTGGAGTGAACTTTCCAGCCTCCCTTGAAAATTTCTGGAGATTTTTGACAAATATTTGTTTCCAACTTCTCCCAAGATTTGGGACTGCAGATCTTACCCAGTTTACATGGCATTTGTAGTTGCTTGTCTAGTCTGGATACATTAAGGTTTCTAGGATAAAACTTTCTGAACTGAAAGTAATTGATGTATGGATACTGGAGAAGTCTTAAGAATGTATGCAGTGCAGACCACTTCTTAAACTATCAGAAGTGATCACATATTATTTTCTGTAATGACTATGAAAAAATTTAGCTATGATGCTTTTCCGAATGCCAGTGAGTATGTGTGTTGTATGAGCACCTTTGTGAGTACACATTGCACACTGACTGCATCGAATTGTTCTCAGAGATAAAGCAGGTGTAGCTTCACTAATTTATGTGATACCATGCTTTTCCCACACACATGGCAGCTCTAGTGCTTTTTAGCTGCTGCAGAGCTCAAAAGAAAATTTTTGTAGCAGAGGGGTGTGTGTGTGTGTCTATATCTGTGTTTGTCTCTGTGTGTCAGCTTGTGTGTGTTTATAACACGACAGAGGTCTAAGAAGACAGTACTGTAAAAATCAAGGAGAGTGTATGTTGTTAATTAGCAAGAAAAGTATTTTTTAAAAAAACTGATCACATAAAGTATTTTGTTGTACACTGGTAAAGAGGAAAAACTGGCCAATAACAGAGGACTGCTTTTTGTAGTGCCACAGAACAGTACAGTTTTGGGGACATCCAGGGAAATCCCTTGTGTGCTACCATGCAGGCAAAGTACTGCCCACTCAGGGCTGAGCTGTGTTGTAGGTGAACCCATTGGTAGTACTGATATGAATGACACTAAAATTGAAAAACATGGATTATTATTGTAAATAATAATTATTGTGTCATGTGGCATGACAGACTTGCAATTATATAAAAACTGTACTTCTCCAAGTAAACCAGATATACCTGGTTAGACAACGAGATTTTTAATTTTTTTCTTTTCTGAAGATGTTGGAATTTCAAAATCAATAGTTTGAGAGAAAGGCTCTAGTCTTAGCAATAAGCTCTTTGATTTTGTAATGTATTTGGTGAGATACTGTGCACAGACTATTTCAAGCAGCATATTGGGTTGATTCAGAAATTAAGACACAGAGCCTGTTGCTTGAGAAGACTGAGTTTAAGTTGCTGCTGTGTGACCTTAGATAAGTCACCAGTCCTCCGAGTCCTGTTTCTTCATCTCATAAACTCAGAATAAGTGGGTTTATTCTGTCTCACAGGGTAATTGGGCAGCTAAATACATAGCAAATGGTTGAGAGAGTTATAATAATAGGGGCTACATAAGTCCATAATGCTTCAGTAAGGAAATAGAAATGCTAGCACTGAGAAATACTGTGGTAAAGTAATGATTGTTTGCGTTAATGTACCTACTTCATGGCTTTTTCAGCAACGAAAGAACTGAATGTGTAACGTTATAGTGATGAAGTTATGTTTTAATTCTATGTGCCCAAGGCTTAAACTATGAAATTACCGCAGCCACATCTGTAGTGCATTTAATCTAAAAAAGTCACTGCATATCTGTTGTTCTCATAGAATGGTTTAAGAATTTACATGGTTGTAAAAGGATTTATGCAAAACCATTGATGTCCAATTTTTAATAGCTGATTTTCATTCCACAAACGTTCATATACTCTTACTTTTGGTTTATTTACACTAGATTAGATAGGACTGAAAAATGCTTAATGTGTAGGTTAGTTTCAACTTGTGTTTCTGGGCTTTACTCTTTACTTGACCTTTTTTTCACCTTTTCCCAACTTTTAAAATTTTAAATATTTCTCTGAAGAACCAATTTTGCTGATTTTCATCATGTGAGAATTTGACCATTTTCTCATTGCTTCAGCTCTCTAAATCTTCCTAAATCTTTTTAGGTCCTCTGTTGATATCAACATCCTCAGTCCAGATGCATCTTACTCTGGTTCCTGTTTCACAAAGCTTTTCAATAAATCTAAGACATTTAAAAGAAGCAGCCATATAGAACATTAAAAATACTCCATGAATCAAAATGAACAAAACAAGGTCATGTTTATATGGACAAAACAAGTCATGGATTGTTCTTCTCTGTCACTCTTTAAATACTTTTAAAACTGCATTTAAAAATCTCTTTACTGTGGTACTATTTGTGGGAATGCAAATTTTGTGGACAGAAAACATTACAGAGCTTGAACTGTGTAATAATGTATATCCAGAGGGCAATGTGTTAAGAGGAGCTGTTCCCTCAAAACCTTTCTCTTAATGGGTGACGTAATGCAGTTATTGAATGAGAAGTGACGCAGTTTTATATTTTCACTATTTCTTTAGTTATGGAATGCACCAAAATTGCAATGAAGAGAGACAATTAGGAAACACAGGATATTCTAATACAAGTTATACAGCAAGTAAATACCTTTCAATTGTTAAGGGCATCTGTTGATTTTCCAAACAGTAGTTTTTATTGAGAAGGGGAATCCTAAAGATAGCTATTTTCATGAAGAAATTAATTTTGTTCTAAAAACTCAAAAAACCCTAAAATGGCAAAAAGCTTTTCTGTTTTTCTTTAAGAGTTTTACTTCTCTTTTTGCTAAAAAGATGGAGAAAATATTTTATGAAATAAGAATTCAATATTTTACCACATTTTTAACTTATTATTTATTGATGAAATAAGAAAATATAAATGTAGGAATAGAGGTTTTCTGCAGTGTCCTAAATTTGGGAGTAACCAATGTGGGGCATGGAAAATTCTGTATTTGTACATAACCAGCAGTACAAGAGATTAAAAAATAACTTTCATGTGCAAAAACTTTGTTATAAGGCTATTGTTGCCTTCCAAACGACTGGACCCATTACTCTGAAAAATTGCAAGAAGATGAGAAAGGAAACAAATGATGTTCAGATCACAGTGCCTTCCTTCCCTCTGTGACAAGATGGATAGGATGACCTAACATGTATTTTGCATCTCTCAATTTAATTACACTGACATAAACTGTCCCCCTAGAGTAGATGGCTGTCTCCCCATAGCCATTATACTTTCCAAATACATTCTCTGATACACCCTGGAAAGGTCTAAAAGCCACTGAAGCAGAGACATCAGGACAGCAAATCCAAAAAAACCTTTTGTTTTCTGGGCAGCAGCCAGATTTGATTCCTGGTAATTTTTCAGCCACTCTGGCTCTTGAGAATTGTTTTCACCAAATCAACTTGTGTTGCTAACAGCTCTCTGTTCTGTACCACAGTCAGCATGTTGTCTAAACAGACCATTATCCCTAGCCCTTGCACACAGAAGGCTGCTACCATGGAGCTGACAAGAGGCCAGATGGTAGGCTGGAGATCTGCCAAAGTTCTCCTTCCCAGTAAAGCCTGGAGGAACCTTTGACATTTTTTCACTAACAGGATAGTAAGACATCATTCAGGTCTAATCTCACCATCCAGTTCTCCTACATTGAGGTGTCTCTTAGTAGATGGAGACCTTCATCTTGCAATGTATTTATTGGTATAGTACTCCAACATTCAGTCTTCATAGATTTATTACAAATTAATTCTCATTCCTCTCTCCTTCTGAGCATCAGGAACAAATTTCTTGCAAATATTGTTTGGAGTGAGAGAATTTTTACAATTACTTGTTTTTGCTTAAGGAAAAAATC
The DNA here is from genome assembly GCA_013397175.1 of Platysteira castanea. Classification (NCBI taxonomy): domain Eukaryota; kingdom Metazoa; phylum Chordata; class Aves; order Passeriformes; genus Platysteira; species Platysteira castanea. Next base: position 89,401 of record VYXC01007720.1, read on the forward strand.
ATCCTTTGTTGTGTATCAGATATCTGTTTGAAAAATGAGAACTGTGAAGAATAAAAGGTGTCTGCAAAATCTGTCAATGTTGACATTGTTTATTTAAATTTTACCAGGATATTTACTTCTGTGTACTCAGCTGTTGAAATACAATTCTTCTTTCTCCTTGGTTGACCACATCCTGGGGGGCATAAAAAGAAGGTTGAGGGAGGTGATTCTCCTCCTCTACTCTTCTCTGGTGAAACTCCACCTGGAATATGACATTCAGCTCTGTGCTTCCCAGCACAGGAAGGACATTCACCTACTGGACTGTGTCCAGAGGAGGCCACGAAAACGATCAGAGCAAGGCTGGAGCACCTCTCCTATGAAGACAGGCTGAGAGAGTTGAGGTTGTTCAGGCTGGAGAAGGGAAGGCCCCGGGAAAACCTTACAGCACTGTGGCAGGGCAAATCACCCCTCTCCCCACCATGGGTGGCCAGTGCAGATAGGAGAGATAACCCAAGCGGGCAAGGCCTAGCAGGTATCATCTCCTGGTGCCGAAAGGTCTGTCAGCTTAACAGATGTGGGAAGACATAAAAAACATAGGTGACCAAAAGGCCAGTTTTACACTATAAAAGTACTACAGATTATCATAGAGGCAGAAGTCTCCTACACATGCCCTGAAAGCATGCAAGACTTCTTCCCCGAGTCTGGATGCAGATTCTGTGGTTACTTTCCTGGGAATTGAGGGGAAGGATTTTGATGTGTACTCCACTGGCAACTGGATGGTAAAAAACACTGGATCCTAAGTGTGGTGGCTTGAACCTGGATTGATGGACAATCATTTAAACTAATAGCACTTTCCGAAATTTGCATATTTAAGCCCCGGGGAGAGGCAGGAGCTTCCCTTTTGGTATTCGGGCCTCACATGGGAAAAGGGGGGGAAAATGGGCCTCAGGTCCATCTCAAAGAGCCGGCTCAAGCCTCCCCTTTCCTGGCCCCGGGGCACGGGCCCCTGGGGTAGCAGCGGGAGCACCCCCACGGAGCCACCGGCAGATAAAAAACAACTATTAAGCTGCTGCATGGCTGCTGCCACCCGGCGCAGCTTCTAAGGACTGCAAATACCCCCTTCCCCCTCACGCAGCTCCGCGCAGATCCCAGCGGGAACAGATGGGATTTTCTGCGACCAGCATAACCAGAGTCAAGTTCAGGAACCAGCCGCATAAAGGCAAAGACACTTTTCTCCAACATAAAGCCTGAGGAAGACCATGGTGACATCAAGGTCAGAGACAAAGAGGGAGTAAATCATGGGAGACGGAGACTCCATGAAGATGGCGACAGGAAAAAAGGGTGGAGTCGTGCTTAGCGCGGAGCTTAAAAATGATTTTTGCAGGCTGTGGTGAAAAACTGTAATATCACAAACCGTTATTTTCTCTTTAATCCACTTAAAGACATGGGGGGATAAAACTTTTGTGTGCAGCCTGTGGGAAAGGGAATAGTGACCATGCCAGGTCACCTTAAAGCTATAAAAAACCTTTTAAAGATATCGTGAAAAAGCTAGAGTTTGCTTATTGTGCAGTCACTCCAAAATGCTTATCCTTAAAACAAGATACACCCCATGTGTGGCCCATGCTGGCAGTGTAAAAAGACTGCAGGATTTATTGGGAGAGATTGTTTTTACGGCAGCAGAATTTTCGGGCAGGTCTGTTTGCCCTTGGAGCTGTTTGGGTAACCACGTAAAGCACAAAAAACCCTTTTTACCTTAAATAGTGAAAAAAACTTTTAAAAACTGATAGTGCTGACCTAAAATCATTGTGTGTTGTCCTTTGTGTGAGTTGGGTAAAAAGGGGGGAGGTGCTGGAGAAAAAAGGGGGCTTTTGCTTTAATTCCTTCTTATTTCTTTCTTACTATTTAGTTTTAGTAATAAACTTCATTGCATTCTTTAAAGTGTAGTGCCTGCTTTGTATTCCTCCTTATTCTTATCTCACAAAGGGGACAGATGCGAACAAAACCACTACATTAAGTTATATTATTTCTTTGCTAGCTGTAAAATTCTTTGCTAGTATACCACATGTATACTACTAGTTGTCTCTTTTTGTCTTATTCCTGTGTAGTAATAGTCTATCTTATTTCTGTTAGTTTTGTGTCTATTAAATAAATAATTCATTCTATAATAGACAGAATCAGCCATTATTAAAGAACTTGCAAATGAGAGTGGANCAGAATCAGCCATTATTAAAGAACTTGCAAATGAGAGTGGATCTTGAGGTGCTGGCCACCTCAATAAAGCTACTGCCTGCTGCCGGAGGCCTGGGGAAAAGGCAGGGACTTATTTAAACCCACATATAATTCATAACGAGCACCTTCCAGTACCTGAAGGTGCCCTGCAGGACACCAGAGAGGAGCTTTTTACAAGAGCATGTAATGATAGGACAAGGGGGAATGGCTTTAAGAAGAAAGAGATTAGGTTTAGATCACATATTAGGAAGAAATTATTCATTATGAGAGTGATATGACACCAGAACAGGTTGCCCAGAGAAGTTGTGGAAGCTCCATCCATGCAAGTGTTCAAAGCCAGGTTGTATGGTGCTATGAGAAATCTGGTCTAAGAGATGGTGTCCTAGCCCATAGCTGGAACTAGGTGAAATTTAAGTTCCCTTCCAAAACAAGCCATTTAATGATTCTAGGAATCCAAAATTTGAGGGGCAGGGCATTTAGACTACCTGCAAATTTCATACTTTAAAACAAGAAATTTCCTATGGTAACCAGAAAGCTCAGTGCTACATTGGTCAGAACACCAGATTTGTGAGCCTCTGATTTTGGCACAGAGCAGAATACTTGTCCTAGTGGCATGAAAGAGCAACCAGCTTCTTGGGTGAAAATCTTGTGCTATTCAGTTTAATGAAAAATCTGCTCGTAGGTTTTTTACTTTACTGAAGCTGGAGGCATGAAAAGGAAAGGAGAGGTTTAGGAAACTGATTTTCTGCCCCATTTTAAAAAACTGATTTACAGAAAAGGGTCCAAAATAACGGTAAAATGTTTATATACAATAGTTTGCAATCAAAATGGTTGTATTCAAAAAACCCAGGTGTTTGGGATGAGTTTGACTGTTTCATGTAAGCCTTGAGTCTGTTTGCTTTCTTTTATAAAAGTAGGTATTATATAAATTTTTTGAACAGGAAATTTGAAGGCAGTTCCAAAAAACATTCTGAAATTTGATCGATAGAAAGTATTAATCAGGAATCTTTTCCAAGGTGACATGGACTTCATAAAGAGTTTCTGATAAATTTTGCTGTGAAGTGATTTGATAGACCCCATATTAGACTGTTAGTTGTATCTGTAAGAGCTAAGTACATTTTCCATGTACATAGAATAATACGTATTTTGATAAATTTGTCAGTTTGTAATTTATTAAGCTTGCTGGCTTTAAGGGTGCCACCATTCTCATTTCAAAATTTTTTGCCCACCTTACATAAGGTGAGGTTCATGACAAGGTGAAAATTCATCATTCTTTATTTCTACTTTCCAGAGGGTCTGAACTGAGCTATCAATCTTACATTAATGGATATTTGAGAAAAACAATATTTTGCAGCTGGATGTTACTATCTGTTGTTTTCCTTACTTCCCACAATTCAAACACAGACATACTTTCATATGTGTTATCTGTCCAGCTTTTAATTCCATGTACCAGATGATACAGGAAATCATTTCCTCTCTCCTGTTCACTGAAATAAGACTGCAGGACTGCCATTTGCAGCAGCAATCTTTTGAACCTATTTTTCTCTTTTGCACAGAGGGATTCAGATATAGTTTGCACAATACTCAACAGCAAATAATTTGATCATCTAATTGTAGTGCACAGCAAACAGGTACCTTACCATGGTGAGTATTTATACATGCAGTTTATCAGTGTCTGAAATTGCACATCCAAATTTTACTAAATTAGAGTGAAGACATTTTGACATGCACATGAATCTGAGTAGACATAGTGTTTAATAAATGAAGATTATTTTTACTCCTTTATTTATTCAAGTCCTGTTGTTGTTTCCTCTGATCAAAGTGCACTTGATGACCCCGCTGTTTTCTTTAATAACCTGCTAGAAATAAACATGATCTTTGCTTGATTTGTAGAATGTTTCATGTTTTTTATGTGTCCAGTATATCTACATTCTCAGATTTATTTTTTTTTTAGCTCTGGAAAAATAAGATGATTGTATCGGAATTTCTCCGTGACTCCCTTCTCTGATGCATTGTTTGAACCATCATTTTTATCACAGTTATTACTCAATAAATCTACTGCATTAACCATTCTCATATCTGGGATTTTTTGGACATGACCTTCATTCTTCTATATTTCCCAACAAAGGACTCTGAAATACATGAGAAATTTACTTAACAGAATTGATTAGTCAGATGTCTGCTTTCTTAAACACAGCTGCAGTTACCAGTCCTGTCTGAAACATGGTTTGAGAATGGCTAAGCAGACCTTGAACTTACAGTACCTGGTTACCACATGTGCAGACATTCTGATCTCCATCGAGGAAGATCTGTTGATAAAATGGAGGCTACTTTCATGTCCTTTGCATGATTTTACATTCTATTGATAGGACCAAACTTGCCTAGTTTGCAAATTAAGTATATCTTCATAAAGATAGAATAACACATGGCTTACTTTTATTTTTTAATTTTTCTTTTTATTGCGTATATATTTCATGGCCCTTCCAAAGGTTACATCCACTACATGTAAAACATTTTTCTCTCTACACTTCTCTTTCTTGGGACAAAAATCTAATTTGCAGTTATCAGAAGTAGTTTTGTTCCTACCCTCCCGCTTATGTCTCCTTTACTCACAAGCTGCTTATCTGTTTGGTAACTAAATTAGGCTTACTGTTCAGAATACCAGAACAGCCTCTACCTGTACCAGGTAGAGGCTCATTGTCTCCAATACAGAACCAGAAGACATGGAAAACATCCTCCCACTTCTAGCTCAATTTTGGAAGCAGATCAGTTATGCTAGTGTAGGTCTTTACCCAATTTAGTTATATGACTCTACACCACATTCCCAAAGGGAATAAAAAAAACCCCTCAGTAAAAAGCAGTTTGTGAAAGTAATTGTTGTGTAGGATAAGAATCTTTGAACATTATAAGGAGATGTTTTAAAGCAGGGACTGTTCTCAAGGAATGGAAAAATTGCTCTTGCTAAGTATTATTGCTGCTGCTCTCTCTCTTGATCTGGGTGTTGCGAAGTTTGAGGAGTGGCCTCATTATACAGCACTGGCCCTATGCAAGCCTTTTCCTCTCCTTCCTGTGATCCAATCTCCCTGGT